>UXUI01009285.1:0-12144 GCA_900576705.1 Enterobius vermicularis
TATATATATATATATAGATAGATAGATAGATAGATAGATATAGATATATAGATATATAGTATCATTTATTTAATACATATAGGATATATGTACAAATGCAGATAAGCGTATCAGTCATAATAATAATATGTTTTGGAAAAAATTGTCGATTCAAAGCTTGAAGAGAAATTGTCAAGCGAAATCAGAATTACAAAAACGAGTAGAAAAGACCGCAGAAAAAAAGACGAAATAAGACTTTTGAGTGAGAAACTAACTTTATCACTGTTTAGTTTTAGAGTGAAAAATGTGGATAACAGTAACGAAGTTTTGATTTGACAATAATTTTGAGTTTTTCGTTAATAGCTTCTGAGGTCTAAGCTCATTTGGTATCTGTAGTGTGAACGAGGTGAAGCTGCAGCGTTTATAATAATTCTTTGTGAAAGCGTATATAAAGCGATATGGAATATAAAGTATTTCGCTGACATTTTTTTTCAAAATTTTTTATCTTTCGCGTTGTTCTGTGATTTTTCCTGAAACTGTTTAGTGTTTGAAAGAAATTAGTGTTCATTTTTCGATTTTTTGTATAATATTCGACGTAATAAGTGATTAAAAAAGAAGAAAACTATTCATAATTCACAAGAAAAGAAGAGAGTAAAATAACTGTAAAAGCAGTATTAACAAGCGGTATGAAACTAATCGAGCAAGAAAGCCAAAAATGATAATGACAGTGAGGTAGTGATGAGGTAGGAAGAGTTTTTTTATAACGGCTGTTTGAAGAATAGTAGAAGATTCCTTGATCAACCAGCCCACTAAACAGAGCAAAACTGTATGATCGGTATTTGAGATATTGGCACAAATTTAAGCCGAGTGAAGCGAATTGAAAAGATTTTTAAGTAGGCGGTATAATCATTTGAATGTTTAGCATAAGTTTTAAAAAAAAAACGAAGTATTGTAGTTGCTCATGTTGTTACATTTTTTTTATTGCTGAAAAAGAGAATAGTACACTGCGCTACCTGCATTACTTGTTTCCGACAAGTCAAAAAGAAAACTTCGGAATATTGTGTGTAAAATATGGTGAAATAAAAAAAAAGTAACATAGCTGAAAAGGATGGAACATCTGCCTTTTCTGACAATTCAGTAAATAGAGGAAAATAACACACTTGTTCAGCGCAAAATAGATGTATCGCCATACGTATATTTAGCGGATACGTATAAATAACATTGTAATACAAATGTCAAATATTGCCCTCAAACGAAATCATTTTGCTGTATACAAAGAAAAAAAAGTAAAAATAAAAAACCTTATTTTCAAATGTTTTGCACTTAAAAAAGGCATCAGCTAACTTTTTTTCTGGATATCTATAAGCTTTGCCAGTGTTGGATGGCTCGAGGTTATTTTCCCAAGCTGTCAAACCAGCAGCGACAGTGGTCATTCTTTTATCAACGGTAACATTGGTAGTTATAAGTCAACTTTTTTACGTACTATAAAATAGATATAGCTAAAGTTGTAACTAAACAAACTCTCAGTCCTCACACTTAATTGAGTCATAAAGCGTCAAGTAATTGATGAAATGCTGTCTTTATGGTTGCTGCTATTGTCGATAGATTAAGAAACTTTGTCAGGCGTTATCATCCTTACTAGAGGTGGCAGTATCGGCATCCCCGTTATTAGTTTTGCAATAATTGTAAATGAACATATCATACGTATCTACACTTCATTGATAAAATCGTAGAAGCTAATCAGTGCTAAAAAATCGAGTACCGTTAATGTACAAACAGCAAAAAGTGAATTTATTCTGGTTTATAGACAACGAACAAAAATCTCGACTGATCAATTATTCTGAATTGCCGGTGTATCCTTCGATTTGTCTAAAGTTTAGATAATGTAGACTACTGTTCCAGTTCCTAAATTATAGTCATCTTCGCAGAACAATAATCATATGTATGTAAGACAAAATCTTCATTCAGTTACTTTTTAGGGTAATAAGTTCTTTTTATTAGATAGTTGGAAGAAATTGAATAAAGAAACTGCGTAGTGAACAGAAGCAACAACAAATGCTATTGACCAATCTAAAGTAGGTTTGAACAAGCGGTAAATCAGAAATTTCTTCAAAAAAATTTTTTTTCTACAACACCAAATTACACTAGAAGAACAAGAGTAATATAAAAAAAAAGAAGACAGAACGTTTAGATAAAGACGAATGAGCCGACAAATAATGGAATTAGGTTAGTCTAATTGTACCAGCAAAAAAAAAGTAACAAATCGCCAAAGAACAGGGAACTGAGGAACAAAGAGGACTTAAATCCAATTAAATTCGGTTGAAACAGTGAGAACAACTGAAAGAATAAAAGTTTTTTAAAGTTGAAATTACATAAGAACGAATGAAAACTGAGTGAATAACAAAGATTTAAAAAGAGTAAATAATATTTTAAACAAAAATGGTTTTTTATCCAGGTTAACCGGTAAGGTGCAGAAAAATGACCTCAGTCATATTTCAAGGTAAAGTAACACTAAAAAAAAAACGAAAAAAAAGAATTGTTTTAAGGAGTAATTTCAATATTCATTCAATTAAAACAAATATGCAAAAAGAAAAATAAAACAAAAGCAAAAAAGAAGCAGGGGAAAAAAAGAGGACAGAACCAAGGCAACAGTTTTTTGCTATTTCTTAACCTTTTGTAATTTCTCATCAAAATTTTTTACAACAGTCTTTTAATTGTTTTTTTTTTTTTTCATTTGTCTCTGACCAAAAAAGTACTATGCGGTCAAAAAACTTTGGGCTCATTCCTAAACTGATAATTTAGAAGTCGAATAATGAAGTTTTTTTGCTTCTGAACACAGAAACTGGTTGATAGAAGAACACTTGAAAAAAAAAACAGAAAAGAGAAGAATAAAAAGAAAAAAGAAGAGCAGAAATTAAACAAACAGTAAAACTGTTTGAGGACAAAAGAGAACTGAGTCTACAGATGTCCCAAAAGTAAATTTGCGCTTATTCTCTGTGCATTCAGCGGCACTCCTATTTCTCGTTTCCTCCGTGTATCTCTCTTGCCTTGCCACTGATTCCATCTGCTTCTGTTGCTGATAGATGCCATCACTGTTAAACAAGATAAGGTTTCAGGATTTTTTGTTTATACAAATGTAGAAATAATTGAGCGGATAATAAAAGTTAAGGGAAAGAAGAACAATGTTTGCCTATGTAATAAAACATTTTGCAGATAATTGTAGCTAAACAATCAGCAGTTAAATGCTGTTAACTGAAAGTTAAATATATAAAATGAACAATATAAATAAATAAAGAAAAGTGGAAAACCTGTAAATTAACACTTCTGAAAATATCAAATCTTCGAAGCTTTCTTCTTGTTGTAAACCAATTTCTTTGATTTTTTAGTCGCTTTAGCTTTTGTTTAATACCTAAATTGGTTTACTCGAGCAAAAAATTAGAATAAAATCTGCAGAGGTTACATTTTTTTTCAGATAATTTTCCTACCTTCTCATTTCTTAGCTGTCGCATGTTTCTTTTGCTGCTTTCTACGTTTAAAGGTACAACAGTAAATGTTTTCAAAATTTCACTGACTATATGTTAAGGTCAAAAGCACCTTGACATTTTCGAGAAATTTGTTAACTATTTGACTGGCATGTAAAAAAAAAAAGTAAATTATTCAGAAAAAATTACAACAACCAACTGTATACTTCTTTTTTCTTTATTTGGTCATTCCGCCATTAATCGGTTTGTCAGATTTGTCACTGTTATAAATTGCAAAAAAAAAAGTTTTTATCAGGAGAATAAAGGTCTTCTATCGGTTTATTTTTTGAACGTAAGCTGTATTAAACAGTCATTTAAAAGTAGTCAAAAATGTTTAACAGTTTGTTGTCACTATTTCTGTCAAACCCTTGTGATTTATTTCTGACCAAATATAACTTTATTATTGTCGTTATCTGATCGTTTTATTAAATGCTAAAAAAAGTGATTTTTTTTCTTGTTTTTCAAGGGGCTGTTCCTCAAAAGTAGGTCGTCAAGTGAAATGGTTGCGCACGGGTTATAACAAATAATTTTACCCTTAAAATGCCTGTTTTCAGTTATGGTTTTTCATGTTTCTGTACTGCGATGCTTAAAAAATGGTGCTTGATACGGAAGACCAAAAATTGCTACACTGATTGTAAGTTTAAATATGAAACCGGCAAGTCTGTTTCATCAGATGCCGGAGAGACAGAGATCATATTCCGTATTGCTGCACGTAAAACTTTTCTTCAACATAATCAATGTGATTTTGCAGCAAACAATAGAAACGAAACTGTAAAAATTTTGGTAAACTTTACGTAAAATATAGCGACAGAAAAAAGTAAAAAGCTCGAGATAATACTTAGCAGACTTATAAAAATTCTTAATCGAATTTTTTTTGAAGATTTTTTATATATTTTCTTAGACATATTGAACTAGCCAAAACAAGAAGAAGATCTGGCAATAAAAAATGAAAAGAAGCAACGTTTCAAATCATTAAAATTTATTTTATCAATTAAAATAATACAAGAAACCAATAAAATTTACAAAATTTTTACAACAATTATTTAATTCTTATTTTAACAGCAAATCGATGTAACGTTTTTGAAAATGTAAATTTTCAAGAAAAAGTAAGAAAAAAACAGTTATTTAAAGCTTTTTATAATTTTTTTTATCTGTACGATACCAAAATTAGTTAAACCATTATAAGCAGATTGCAGGCTGCATAATGCTGCTCTTCAGAGAAGAAATGGAAAAAAATTGCCAAAAAAAAAGCATTAGTTTATACAAAAATATGTAGAAGAAATGAATGAATGTATGGATAAACAAATAAATGAAAGAATAAATTAGTGAAAAAAATGAATGAGTGACTGACGAAATTGGCGAAGGAATGAACAGAAAGAGAAAAATAACTGAAATGAACAGAAAAGTGAAAATGTATTTAGTCTTATCTGTCATAAATCCGCCTAGTTTGTTACTCAGTCGGTTAACCATTGCTTATCGACTCGTTTAGCGGTCAGCTACAATTTAAAAACCAAACCAGCATACAAATATTTAAGAAAAAAAAACGAAAAGTATTTTGAAAAATTTTGAAGGATTTTCTTTTTTTTTTAGACAGACTTACATTAAGAAGAAACAACAAAAAATTTACAACTATCTTTTCAACAATTTCTGTTATCTGACAAAAATGTCGTTATAAATCACTGCTCAGAAGTCAGAACTTTTTGTTTGAAAAAAATCACTAATTACCTATGAAATTTTGCTCGCTTTTTCTATTTTCTTACAGGTTTACATTACTTGTTATAAGTAATTATTCAAAATAGCAACTATGTAAGTTCCACTATCTATCGACATGTAGTTTCCAAGGACAATCCGTAATTGGTTTTATCTGAAAATTGGTAGACTTTTCAACATTGACGCCGGATACTTCCCTTTTTCCTTTTTACTCCAAACTTCACTCCAAAACGGAAGGTTACAGCGGCAGCGATAACGATTGTCTTTTTGCATGAAAAAATTCGGTATGGCTTATCGCTGTGCCGCTGTTAAGACAGCTCACTAAAAAAAAAGCAAACTGTCTAACGTTTCTTCTGTTCCTTACTCGTTTTGAATCAGTTTGACAATATTGATAAATATAATTTGTTGATGTCTTTGGTCTTTTCTGATTTGCTTGTCAATACTTCAATTTCCTGCTTCATTAAAAGTCTTGACTGTGATAACGAAAAAAAAATAACAGAAAAACTAAGAAAAAAAAAGATTTAAACTTCAGATAGGAAGTAATAAGTGATAAGTTTGAGAAAATGGACGCGGCAAAAACAATCCTTCTTTGTCACTTAATTAACTATTCTCCCGCAAAAACGATGAAAAACAAGCGTACCACATTTTTGCTTCCTTCTTCTTTTTCTTTAGTAGGTATTATTGAAAAATGTTAATGATAAATGTAGTAAAAAACTAGAAAGTTTTTAAAAGTGGTAACACTTTAAAATTTTCAAGCCGTAAAAAGCCTGCTAGTTCCTTTGAAGATGCCCATGGCTGTGTTGTAATCCAACACTGAACGAAGATTCAAAAATCAAAAGGAGATAGTAACAACTGATAAACCTAAGTGAGGCAACGTGGTTGTTGTTCTTAATTTTACAGAACGATTAACTGACGTTAACTGTACCTAAACAAGATTTTGAAAACAAATAACTGAAAAGTATTTCCACCAGGCTTCTTTTTTTTTAGTCACGTTATTTTATGTTTCATAATGTTGGACTAACTGTAAAAGCAAAAAGGAATGAAAAAACTCATTGTTTTGGTTGCATCAGTAATTTAGCTGAAGAAAACAAGAAAAATAAGTGTAGTTAAATTAATGACAATTCAAAGGTAAAAACAAAAGTGCAGTCCAAAAAATGAAGAGCTTTATACGTCAGAACCAGATCAAGCGTTTCGAACAGTAAGTCAATACTTACACTGCCTAACAAATATTCTCTAAAGTGATTCGAAGCCAAAATGCTGCCCTGTAACCAATTTTTTTCCCTTTTGTTTGCCATATTATCTGATATTGCAGTCTCACTATGGTGAAAACAGTCATCTGTTACTGATAAAGGTCTCTCAGTTTTGTGTCTCAGTTTACTTTTAGTCAATTAAGTCAATGAATTCTTATCTTAACAAACGTGGCTGTTTTTCGTTACAACCAACAAGGAAGATGGGGCCATCAAGCTGAAATGACCCTTGCCTACTTTGGTCTAGAAGATAATCACCTAACCTGTTTACAACAATCAACATTCCTGTGTTCTTCCTGACTCAAAACTCAACCAAAAACTGGTTTCCCGCTACAGCTTAAAGTTCTCTACTCATATAGCGTTGCCAGCTATTTCAAATTATGATACTAGGTATTCTGCATAAAGGCTGCAAAAGATCCAAGAAAAATGATGAGTTAATAATGCTTTTAAATGCTCCTAAGCAATAAAACTTATAATAATAATAATGAAGTGTAAGTAAATAACGACAGCAGAAAGTGTTATTTTTGTCAATATTTTTATTGAATAAATAAACAAATATATATACAGTTTTACACTGGTACAGATTAAATGACTAGCAGAACAAGAAGAAATAATAAACAAAGCAAAAAAAACCTAAAAAAACTTTTTTTCGCTTCCAAACCCGCTTAAAAGCATAAGATATTAAAAAACTTCGGATTGACAAGGCTTTTATCGATAAAAAAGAGAAAGAAACAATAATAACTAAAATCATTTGAAGCCGTTCCTCAATAATCCATTGTTTTCTACATCCTAATTTTCCTGACCAAACTGATTAATCATAAAATTATCACGCTCGAAGAACCCAATTAAAGTTGCTTTAGATGCAAATTCCGAAAAAAAAGACAGAGAAAGCTTTCATTCTGATCTTACTGTCAAATAACGAAAGGAATGATCTCAAGATGACGCATTAGAATAAAGAAGAAAATAACAAAACAGCGATTTTGTGCAAAAAAAATTTTTTTTGGAGAAGGAAAGGTAGAAGCAGCGCATAATAAAAAACAATATAAAAAAATTTTCGAACAGTCGCTAAGATATGCCTTTTTTATTGTGCACTGGTGGCCTAAGCTGTCGCCATCGTAATATTCGAGGACTGATTTTGAAAAGTCCAAGAATTAAATGCACTGATCAAACGTAGAGGTTACCACCAAACTATAACCAACGCAACAAAAAACAATGAGCTTACAATCAGCTGTTAATGATATAATTTATTATTATATTCTAAGCTTCTAGCAATAAGAATATCGGTAAACTGCAATAAAAAACCACTTTGCCAAGGAAAAAAAAGATGCTGTTGACATCAGAACTTCTTTTCTTATTGACAGACTTCAAATAAATAGAGCTCAAAATTTGTCTATTGCCTTTTGCCGTACGTTCGTATCCGCCTGTATTGTTCCGGCTGGACCAACTTTAGCTTTGTTAAACACAAATTTTGTTACATTCATTTGCGAATTTTGCGCCGAGTTTGACATGGCCCAAGAGCAAACCGATGCTGATCCAAAGACAACAAAAAATATATTGGTAGCGATCAAAATTCCAGCCGTTACGAAGAAAACCTACAAATTTTTTGTCCTCCTTAGTAGAAAAACCGCTATCTTTTAAAAAGTTTTAAAGCATCCTAGACTGCAGTGTCTCTCTTAAAAATAAAAAAAAAGGAATGTTTTTAACTTCCGAATGCATCTTTTTTTTTGTTTATTCTTTCCTTAAGCTCAATTTGACATTAGTAAACTGTTCGGGAGAAAATATTTAGCATATCCACTAACCATCCTCCACTGTGGTCCAGTATTATCTGGTGCTAGAGACGAAACCATAAATGGTATCAAAAGCATTGTAATTGTTATACCGTATGCAATATTTCCGGTGACAAAAGGTGCATAATGTCGAGCGATTATTGGACCGGACTAAAAAAATACAATTTCAACCGTTTATTTTCGTTAGTTTTAGTTTGTTGCAAAAAGTTTTTCAAGAAGTCGTTTTCACAATAGGTTTTAAAAACAGTCACTGCCAAAAGCACCTTGAAGAATCCACCGGTCGTTAAACCAAGAAATCCAATTGAGACAACTAGACAACAGATGCTTATAAAGTTATACGAAGAAACGGTTAGCCCAAGTATTACAAGTGAGGCTGCGCTACCAAAAAATGCAATACTGTTAAAGACCTATAATTCAGCACAATAACTCCCTGTCAGTGCACTAAAAAAAAATTATTGAAGAAAGAAAATTTCCTTTACAGTTGAGCTGAAAACATCTGCTCTGAAGTGTCTATGGTTTGTAGCTGGAAACAACAATGTAAACACAACAGTCAAAGGCCGATGGAAATATGTCCGCCAAAGGAGGTCGTACACGTTTATAGCCAGATTCGCAGACTGTGACAGACCTCTAAGTCAGATGTCTAGATCCAAATTTAAAGTACGATCCGACAACAATTAAAGTGGCGTACTAGAATGCGATCTGGGATAACAAGAGGATAAAAACGTATCCAAGATTAGCTTTTTTCTACCTTCCCCCAAACATGGCAGATGCACCTTGTCTTCTGTCTTTCTTTGAGGTCATTCACTAAATCACTTGTTGTTATTCCTGTTTGATCTGCATTTTGGGTTAAGTTTTTGGTGTTTTCTATTGCTGATACTGGTAACCACTTGTTGTTAATTCTATTATGAAGACTAAGTAATTTTTGTACTCGAAATGTTTCACTGTTTTTTGCTAACACGCATGATTAACTATGTCTTTTTTTGTATTGTATCCTTAAGCGACTTCTGCCCATCTTTTGTTTATTCAAATTACCACGAGTACATTTTGTGGCATTGCACTTAAGAGTTATTTCTTAAGTTTTTTTTCACTTGTTGCGGCAATAGTGTTTTTAATTGATGCCCAGGGTGAGAGTTTGATTCAAAAACGTCACAAACCGTCAGTACAGTTTTAAATAAGCTAGCCTAAGCGGTTTGGTAGTGACCTGAACGAGGCCTAAAAAAATTAGAGAGAGAAGCTAAAGGGAATGCGCTTGAGAACTTCTTAACCAGCATCAAGAGCATTCCTACCAAAACTGGGATGAAGCATTTCAAATCTCCGATATTTTTGACAGAATGCACTTGATACGAAGAATGAGAAGGCAACATCTTTCACGTGGATTAACCAGTGACATGGGGAATTTTTCTTCGAGTGACCAATAAAGGTTGGAGATACTACAGGCTCCCTTGCGTGATGCACGAGAAGCAGACTACGAGCAAAGAAAGCCTCAGGAAGCACTGCTTGTCAGTGCACAAAGTCACGGAGCCAAAGTCACTTAAATTTTTAGAAAACCCAAAGCAGCGAATTAAACTATGGAATACTTTCTGTGCTTCAATGCATATAGAAGATATAACCTTCTTGCAGAAATTTACTTATTCCAGGAGGTAGTTGGAGGGACGTTCAGTCGACGCAGTGAAGGAAGGATTGTAATTATGAAACAGCAAAAGGGTTGCTAAAATTGCGTTTTTAAGACTACCTTTCTATTTTTCCAATTTCACATAATTTGCTCAAAACAAATTGCACGAACAGGAGACAGAAAAAAGTTGCTCAAAGGTATAACACTTAAACAGAACAGAGTTAAGTACGTGTGAAAACGAAAAGAGAAACACAAAAGATTTTTAACACAGAAATAATTTGCTTTTTAAAATAGTATCGTATTTTGAACTTCAGTAATCCAGATGTACATTTCAGATTTGGCCCCAGTATCAGCAGTCAAAAGCAACAATCAATTCGTCTCCAAACGTTGCTCAAGGAAATGTAGTATAACAAAGGAGGTAACAATAGAACGCTCACCAGACTGTTTCAAACAATAACCGAAGACCAAGAACATCTACCTTGACCATATTTTAACAGAAGACGGATTAGAAAAGACATTAAAGAAAACCAATCTTTAATACATTTCTGTCGCCTTTTATGCTAGCTTGACGGTTTATTAATATACCACTTTCACTTGTAATCAGAAAATACTTAATTCCTGGATCCAGACACCTACTTAAGGCAACTACCGCAGCTCTGACGACTTTCAGTCAATGCACACGATTTCCTTTAGCCAAAGTCGTAAACTCACTAGCTTTTACTCTTGGTGCTTGTATCGTTGCATTTTTCTAGTAAAGATTTAACAGCTGTCAGGAATCAGAATGTTTGAAATAAAGTACCTTCACTTTTACCGACTCTTTTACATTGCGAATCTTGTCGCTGGCAACTCCACAGCCTAATTTCGTGGCGAACTGTAACAGCGGTGGAATAGCTGAAGTTACCCCAGTATGTTCAACATGAAACCCAAGTACTGCATGCAGAAATGTTGGAGCGTAAAGGAACATCAGGTTAGCGCAAGCAAAATTTCCAAAAGCTGCAATCCATACTGCCCACACTGACCAAGTTTTTAAGATTCTCTTGTACGGAATTTGACGTTGTTCATTCTTTCTGAAAACACTTTTTGGAATTGAGTTTATCATCAAATCTTGCTGAGATTAACCTCTGTTAGTGTTTAACCTCAGCGTCCTCTTACTCAAATTATATTTCATAATGCACAATTGCCTATAACAAACTGTAAAGAATAAGACTGCAAAAAAATTCAAAGCGTTACAGTGTTTGGCATAAAAATATCCATCAACTGTATTCAAAAAAAACTTTGCAGCAAATATCTAAAGTTAAAAGACAGTTCGATAATATACAGAAAAAAAAAAACCATTTACATTCAGTCTAATTAAGTCAACGTAAGAAATATGTAGAATTATTTTATAAAACAATTTGTTTTGAGAAAGAAGAAAAATGAAAAACAGGGTCTAGGAAGTGTTAATAGTGTTTGATATGTTTAAATTAATAATTTGTTATTTTCTTTAATTTAATTGGTTGTATCTGTAATACAAATATATCAGAAGCTCAAAATATAAAATTTCATTCTCCTTTCTGTAGCCTGTGAGTGACGAGACCTATGTATTCAATAAGTTTTCGAAAATAGTCTCTACTTTTGAAAAACAATAACAAAAAAATGAACTGTTAAAGATAAAAAAGAAAAATTTTTTCAAAAATGTCGAAGCTTACGTAACGATTTCTTTCCCAACTCGGATTTTGTTCAGTTCAACATCAGAAACAAACGGGTGCTTATTTGGTGAATTTCGATAAACAATAATTTTGGTCATAAATAGCAAAACTGAAACTAGACCATGAGCGTAATAGACTGATGGCCATCCGTACGCTGAACACAAATATCCACCAACTGGCATTGTAATAGCTGGAGCCAGTTGGAAATGTGCCACCAATGCGGATACAAACATCCCATTCTGCAATAAGTGAATTGATGTACGAAAGCCATCAATAAAATTAACAGTTGACTACGATAGAAACCGGTAAGTTATACGTTACGCTAAAAATGCCAAAACAAAATCCTTTTAAAACAGCACATTAAGTGGAATTTATTTAAAGACACTAAACAAATTTCGAGTGGAATAAATTAAGGAAATGAAAAAAATAGTAGTCGCTAAAAACCAGTAGAGAGCTGTTGAACTATGATACAGTAAACCTGGAACTTTTCACCGTCCTTGCAGGGTATTTAGCGATCAATGCTCAAACATTCAATTATAACAATGCTGGTGTTCTGCAGTCTTTTCTGATTTTTTTTTTTTTTTTTTTTTTTTTTTTTTT
>UXUI01009286.1:0-11461 GCA_900576705.1 Enterobius vermicularis
TATATGAAATCTACACAAATAAAGCTTGGGCTTTGACAGTTCCCGAAGAGCACAATTAAACAGATGCTCGTATTAGAACAATTCTGTTATATCAGCCAGGTTCAGGTTTGTGACCGCAATAATAGTACCGGAGCAGCATAAATTCGTTTCAAAGGAAGTATGCGCGAATGCTTAGCTACTACTCGTAGCTTGTTTCCCAAACGGAAAGTTAGACACGTTTTTTACAGTACCCCACTTAACCAGTACTTGAAGTTACAATTTTTTGTGCATTTTATAGAACTTGTCGACGTAATCGTTAAGACTATAATAGAGCTAGGTCGTTGTAACGGTTTTTTGATAACTATATCAGAAATTTCGCCTTGACAGTTGCAATACACTGATTTTACTTTGTTGCGACTTTTAATGTCCAGATATGTCGAAAAGTGAGATATTTACAGTGGTAAGATTCGCTGAAGTGTTACTTATCAGAGGCTGTTATTGGGAGACAAAGACGTTGATGTATATTCACGGTGGTTTTACACGTCAGTGTTCTGTTGGTGTTTCTTTATTTAAAGATATATGAATCTTTCAGGGTAGGAGATGACGGCACTTTTCTTCGCTGTGCTGGTACTGTTACATTTGGTTCAGAGTTTGGATGCAGCTACACCGTTTTTAAATACTTATTTAGATGAACAAAGCAGGAATTCTATGCAGAAAGTTTTCGAAAAAGCCTTAACCAGCAAGGTTGAGTTAGTTTTCGTCTGATTATGGCAAATCTCAAAAACAGTTTTTTTATTTATCAAAGCACTTATACCTATGGAATCGGTCTCTTTCTTCTTAAGAAGTTTTGGCAAAGGTATTTTGGTTTAGGATATAACTTCGACTTACCATGGAGTTGCAGGATTACGTTTACTGGGTGTTACGGTAGATGGTGCAAAATTAAAGGTTTTTTTGGAAAATAAATTTTTTTGGTTTTTGTCTCTTTTATTTTTTCATTAAGTCTGTCAGGAATTCCACCTTTAGATGGTGTATCCTTATCTACTGGTTCTCTGAACCACGATTCGTTGCAGACCGTTTGCGATATTGCAAACAGTGCGGAAACACAGGACATTTCTTCACTTTATGCAAAGTCGAGCATTATCGCCATATCGAAAGCTCCTGAATGCAAAATCATTGCTGTTAAAGGGGCGAAAGAAATCATTGAGGGAACCGCAAAGGCTCAAAAGCCTGTAGCACAGGATTTATACTATGCTCTCGCTGCCGCTGCTAATATGGGTATAAAAGTTTCAGAAAATGATTTTGTGGCTGCGCTCACTACTGCAATGAAGGAGGGATCTGCATCTAGGTTCTTTTACGTTTTTTTGCTTGTTAAGCTGTTAAAACTTATTTTTATTGCAGCTTTTATTTTGTTTCATTGGCAGGAATGTAACTTTTTTTTTAGCTATGATGCCTGATTTTTGATTGTAGTACGGTTTACACACTGTGGAGTTAGTGTTAGTTTGAAAAAGTCAGAATTTAACTTCTCTTTTAAGACATTATGGTAAAAAATGTGTAAAAATAGAAACTTTATACACTGTGCATTACAAGTGCCTTCAATAAGATCTGTGATCATGTTTTTGCTTTTTGCAGTTGCGTTATTGGCAAGAAGTTTAAATGCTCTTTGTTGTTTTCTTTGTATCTCTCAAATCTTAGTTTTTATCAAACGTCAATTTTTTCTCTTTTTTTTCCTACTTATTGCAGCTCACTGTCATTTTATTACAGTTTGGCGTACGGACTGAACGCCGCTTCATTACTAGAGAAGTCTAAAGCCGACAAATTTCTCGTTAGAGTTGAGGACTTGATAGGTCAAGCTGATGAAGTCGACGGCAAATACTTGCAGGTTTTTTTTTTGATGGTATTTTTTTTCAGCCATAATTGGTTCCCCTTCAAGGTTAGGAAAAAATGACATTTTTTAGCATTATTTCATGTTTAACGTTTTATAATATTTAGCTTGAAGGGGGAATTTCAATAACAGCTCTTGGTATTCATGGTATATATGCACTTGCCGATAAAGTCAATAAATCGCCGAATGTGAAAAGTGTGGGTTTTTTTCCTATTTATTGAGAGACAATGTGTTTTTAACAGAATTCTCAAAAAACAAAATCTTGAGAAGTCCAGAGGTATTTTTTTTAGGATGAGGCAGTAAAGCTGGCTAGTTATTTGCTCAGCAGAAAAGGCGTTCAAAGGGATCGAGCAGCTTTTCTCCTTCTTGAGGCCCTGAATAAATTTGCCGAAAACAATTTCCAAATTCCTGTCTCCTTCTCATTGGCCAGTAATATGGCAATGTCTGACACACAGAAGGTTACTTAATTTCAGTATTTTGTAGGTGTTTGAGGTGCTGCCTGTCAGCTTTTCTCACCCGTTTCTCTGGTGGGGGATCAAAGTTTATTTTCTTTGGAAGGAAGTTATAAAACTTCAGTGGATAAAGGATAAGTGTTGGTAGTAAAGGGATGTTTGAAGTGCGAGGTTAGCTAGGTGTGGTCTATTAAGTGGGCTTTTGGATATAATGGGGAGGAAGTTAATATTGCAAAATAGTAATTTTGAATTTGTGATGTTAATTTTGAGCATTAAGAGCATTATTTAAACTTTTTGCTTTCTTCTTACTGGAGCGCTATTTACGTATTGTTTATGCCAGAATGTCAAGATTCGCGTATGCAATGTTTTGGGCAAAAGTGTTGGCCTTTTATCAGTAAGCGTAGACGCAATAACTCATACAGCGTCAAAGGAGATTGTTTCTACTCGCAAACAGCTTACTCGTGTAGCTGATGATAAATCTAATACATTATACGAACTAACACTCAGTGGAACAAAATCTCGAGGATTTTATTTGCTTTCTTTGACTGCTGGTAGCCAGGTTAGCGTGAATTTTTCGTCTTGCTTTGTGTATCTTAATCTTTAAAACCTTTTTTGACTACTAATTTGTGTCGTTACCTCTATTTTTCTCTGTTTCTCTCTGCCCAGCTGCTTCGAGACTTAGAGTTTCTTGGGGTGTTTTTCCAAATCCCACGTCGGATTGCAGGATAAAAGGCTGATTGGAACCAATGGCGCAACAGTTCTTATCAAGCTTTTGGCTAAAGTTCGTATCGAGAAGGCTACAGTTGCTGTTGGCGATCGTGAACTTCCAAAGCTTACTAATGTCAATTCGTTAGTTTTGATGCGTAATTAATATATCCAGGTCGTTTTTGGCAGCCACTAGTAAAATCTTCTTTATAAAAGTTATTTTAATTTAAAGTGGTTGTGCGTTTTTGGCTTTAGTTTCTGGTTTTTATATTTTTAATTTTTTTTCAAGAGTTAAAGAAGGTGCGAAATTGGGTAAAGTGCTTGAAGCAGATACACACAGCAAAATGGAAATTAAATTTGTGGTTCGAGAAGCTGAAACTGGCGAAACTGTAACGGTACATCAAGCGTTTGTGGCCTTTGTTCATACCAAGACCAACCAAGAGATTATATTTGTGGCAACACCGAATTCTGCGCGCACTTACACCTTTGATTTGGTAAATATTTTAGGAATATTTTTTAAGGTAATACTGTTGTGAAATATTCTTTTTTCATCTGAAGTACATTAGGATTTTGCTGACAAGATAGTGAAAGACTTCAGTGGTGTCTCTGGAACGTACGCTGTTCATTTAATTATTGGTGATCCTGCCATCTCTCACGCTATTGATTGGAACTTGGTAAGTTTTGCTCCTCATAGTTTTTCAAAAACTGTCACTTCCAATAGTCTTTTAAGTTTTGCCTGTAGGTGAATGTCAAGTTGGACCTACCTCCAATGCCAACTCGTAAAGTGAAAAAATCTGAAGAGATAATATATGATAAGCTACCTGAAATAAAGCACAAGTTCCGCGAACCAGAAAAACGTCCTCCTAGTTTGGTGTCTGATACCTTCACCGTAATTTGTTGTGTTCCCTTGCTTATTCTTTTGGGCATGGTAAACTATTTGATTTTTTAACAGTTCTGTTTGCTTAGGAATTTTCTGTTGCTTTTGGAAAGTATAGTGGGTAAAAGTCACACATTCTCTTGCTATATAGTTGGTTGCTGAGTATTGGAAGAGAGCTTTCAAATTTTATTCGTCTCCACGTATACGTCTTAGCTGGTTATTTTTTTTCAGTGGTTTGCTATCGGTATCAATTTCGGTGAAATGCCAGTCTCCTTGTGGACTTTGCTATTCCATATTAGTTTGGGAGGTTTCTGTATAATGTGTTTTATATTGTTAACAATTTACATGTTATGATGGGTTGTTTTTTGAAACAATAACCTTTTGAGAAATCAGCTGTTCAATTTTTTGTGATTGGTAATTCACTTTTTATTCAAAATATGAAGTCAATTTATTGTTTTTTTCAGGTGTTTTTGGACTATATGTGACGTTTTGGTTGAAACTTAATATGTTTGATACTTTGAAATATCTTTCCCTTATCGGTGCGGTTTTATTTATATCAGGAAATCGTCTTCTCAGGATGATTGCTTCGTCAAAAAAGTAGGACAAGTAAAAAAATTGTTTTTTTGATTTTTTATTATGAATTTGGCTTCTGCTCTCTCTTTTTAGAACAAAGAAGGAATAAACTGGACTTCCTCTAACTGATATTCATTACGTTTCTTTGCGGAACCTCCATGGTCGGTTTCTTATGTGATATGATAAATTTCTGTTATTACTCAGAAGTGATGTTAGGTGTGAGTGCCTTTTGAACGCCCAGTAATTGATTTTCTTTAATTTTATTCAGTGGTGGTATTTGTTCTTTATAAGTTTGTTTTAACTTATTGTTGTTGTTATTTTGTGTTCATTAAATCTTAAATTTGTTGAAGTAGAGCTCCTATTAAATCAGTTAATTGCTTACTAGGTTGCTGTCGGAATCGCTCTGCGATACAGTCATTTTCTGTTGAATTCGGTGTGGTCACAGTAGTGTTTCTCTTTTTACCATTTGTAAGGTTGTTTTTTCATTAAGTGTAAGCAGCAATCTAAAAAATTGTTTATCTATTAGGAATTCTATTTTTAATGTTAGGGGTATTTAATTCCTGTTCTTTCTTGTTTTGTTTTATTTATTTATTTATTTGTTGGTTACTGTTTTTTTTTTCCCATTTCTGATCTTCTCCTTCCTTTATGTTGTCAAAATTTGAACTAACAGTTGATCATCAGCTGTACTGGTTTCACCAAAATAGGTATTTCAAGAATTAAATAAATAATCGTGAATTTTGGTGGGATTCACTTGAGGAATTGTACCGCCTTTTTTACAAGATTTTGATCTGTTGGTCTAGTGTGTAAAACCTTTCTTGAATTACAATTGAGGAGTTTGATGGACTAGTTTTGGTGAATTAAGGAGCTTGAGATGGAGGTTTTGGTTTGACAAATTAGTAAAGTGGTGGTTTGAAGATGTCCTTTTTTTCGATTGATATATTTGAGTACAGGCTTGGTATGAGGCTGCTTGCTGTCGTATGCCGGTGTAGGTTTTCTTGGTTTTTAACTTCGAGCCGATTGAAGCAGTCTGTAACAAACAATCTTTGCTACTGGATGAATATGGAAGTCGGTTCCTCAGTGATTAAGAAGAAGGTGCTTATTGGGGATGGGTTTGAACTGAAATATGAGGATTTGGGAGTTGTTGTTGGCAAATATGTTGCTTTCTTGCGGAACTTTCTCTCAATTAAGGTTTGTCATTTTGTCTTAGTCAATCTGACCTTCTAAGCTGGAAATTACACTGTTGAGAGCGGCAGTCATTGTTCACTTTCAAAAGCCGGGTAGGCGGATTTGGGGAGTAGTTCGAAATAAGCTGACACTTATTTAATTTTGAGATGGACTTCCAGAACAAGATCTATTTTTTGAACACCGTACTGAACCTAATCTTCACTTTTTAGGAGAGTGGGTACTGGGCTACCTTATATTGCTGTAGCTATTTTCAATATTTATAAATGTTCTTGTATGGAAGGTTATCATTACTTGCCTTGCCCACAGTTCGTCAGAACTTGAGATTTTCAAACATGCTGGAGGAAGCATTGAAATTTCCATTCAAAATATTTTTTTTTAAAACTCGACTAGGTTCTAATAATCTCGAACTTAAGGAAATAGGCTGAAAAAACGCTGCTTTCCAGCCTCTGCTAGTTATCATATTTTTCAGAATTGCTTAAATATTCAAAGTAAGTGAGTGCTACGTCAAGTCTTTTGCACCTTACAGTAACTTTTAAACTGTCGATCGCATTCATTACTCATTAAAGCAAAGAACTGAGTTGAACGCTAAATTTGATATATCACTATAGTGTACAGGTTGGGGATCAGAAAAAGTGTAATTTACCTTTACTGGTCTTAATTTGACCAGGTTGAATGCAAGAAAGATTATGTCAGAAAATATTATAAGGTTTAGCGCGGAGATCGCATTCTTGCTCGTGTCTACAAAACTGTCGATTCGTTAGCCTTATATCTGGCAGCTTTACGGCTAGGTGCAATTTATGTTCCCGTTAATCCAGTTTATACCCACAATGAAATGCAACATTATGTTCAGGTAAGCTGTTTTGAAAGCTGCTGCTTAGAAAGCCAGAACCTTTGAGTTGATTACACACTACTTCTACGGAATTTCTTGATCAGTCTGTGGGGGTTAAATATGACTTAGTTCCTGACTTATTTGTGAAATTTAGTGGGACCATTTATCTGTCACTAGATTTGGTCTCTCTTAATAAACGATGTTTTCTTAAAAATCTTTGTTGCTGAAGGGTTTTTTGGATTAGCCAAACAGAAGATAATCAATGTGTCTCAAAAATCGTCACCTCGTTGTTGTACAACGAGCACCTTTACATTATTGCTGTCTCTGTTTTAGGACTCACAACCAGAGTTACTTGTCACTTGTTCTTATGACGCTGATAGTTGCTTCAAAAAAGATATCAAATATGTTATTGATGCTGAAGCTGCGGTTGCAGCTGCTACAGTTCAGAAAGCTTTATATCATATCGAGCCTGTGGAAGAACATGATATTGCATGCATTTGCTACACTTCTGGTACCACAGGTTTAGTAAAACTGTGTGCAAATTTCTGAAAAAATTAATTTTGAAAGCGAGAAATTTTTTAAAGGAGTTGTCTTAGATTTTCATAACTTGTTGTTATAGAACCTTTTTGGATTTTATTAAACAGTTAAGAGCGGTTACAAGCCTTAATGATATCTTAGCAAATCTTGAGTAATTTTTTAAATTATACAGCTAAACGAAATCTTATTGCAGTATTTCAGGAGTGCCAAAAGGAGCTATGTTATCGCACGCAAATTTAATTTGGAATGCTAAAGCCCTTATTTCACTTTGGAGGTTCTCAGGGGATGACGTACTGCTACATTGTTTGCCATTTTATCACGTTCATGGAATGTTTATAAGCTTAAACTGCTCACTTATGTCCTCCTCCTGCATCGTTTTCTTGTACACTTTTCTGATTTTTAGAGAAACAAGGGAGAGGAAGCTTATACTGCCATTATCATATTATGATGAAAATTTGTATTTGGTTTAGGCTGCATGCTAATTTGTTATTGGATTTATCTGAACAAATTTTTCTGATTTTCTTATTTTTTATTCATTGTTTTAGGCCGAAATTCACTGTAGAGAGTGTCATCAAATACCTACCCAAATCTACTGTTATGATGGGAGTCCCAACTTATTACAGGTAATTTAGTTTACGTTTTTACATCAAGAAAAAGTTGCGATGTACTGCGTTCTAGTCTGCGCTTCAATATCTTTTGATAAATATGAAACCGCAGTAAGACTTCCAAACTGAAGGGAATAGTTTAAAGTCTTGCTTCCTCTGTGATACTTGTACTTAAGAATAAGAAGTTAAGATAGTTGACAAAGATTTGTATTTTTATCAAATTGTTTTTCGCAATAAACCTGATTTCTGTTTCCCAACTTCTGTTTAACTTTTAACTTTCTTTTGTTAAAGGTGTATAGGATTTTGTTGAAGTCGTAAAGGAAATCATAAGGTTTCTTCCTCAAAATTGATTTTAAGTTGCGAAAAACATCTGTAGGTTTTTATTCTTGCAATCGTGGATATTATTAGCGGCATTTGCTGAACTATTTTTTGTTGAGTGTTATTCGCTTTACTATTCTTCCACTGAAATTCCTGTTCAGTTTACAGTCGACTTCTGCAAAGCCAAAAGTTTAATGCGGAACTTACAAAAAATATGCGTTTATTTGTGAGTGGGAGTGCACCAATGAGTATTCCATTGTGGAACGAATTTCGTAATCGAACTAAACATTGCATTTTAGAACGTTATGGTATGACGGAAGGTATGAATTGTACCTTATATTAGGCAGTTATTTGACTTTTTTTTGAAAATTCAAATCTTTGTGCGTGATATGCCTTCTTCTGAAGTTTGATGTAAGTCAGTTTCATGGTCTGGAGAGAAGTGTTGGAACCTTTTTGCTAATAATGGGCTAATACTGGCTTACTAACCTTCAAACGTGCCATAACTTAACAGCATATAGTTTTAGCCGCTGTTATAACGTCGAACGGTTACGAAAAAAAAGATAGGATACCTGGAACAGTAGGAAAGATTTTACCGGGCGGTAAGGTGAATTTCAAATCTGTCCTATTTAGTTACTTTTCTTTTTTAGGTCAAAGTTATGAGATGTTAAATTCCACTATTTAGTTGCGTGTTTCTCATGAAAACATCGTTGAAGTTCAACTTCCGAGTGTCTTCAAAGGTTATTGGAGAAATCCCGAGAAAACCAAATCTGAATTTACTTCAGATGGGTTTTTTAGAACAGGCGACCTTGGACGTATTGATGCAAATGGTTAGGCACATTTTTTATTCAATTTTTTCTCAATAGAGTTGTAGTGGCACAGTTACGCTTTTAAGAATCAGAAAAGTTGGTTGGAGGCAGGAAGGATATCATTTCGTAGCTCACTTATAATTTTTGTTATAAGAATTTTCTTACAGTTTTTCTTATATTGTTGCATCAGTTGAAACATACTCCAATCCTTTTAAAATGCTTTATCTACTTATTCCAGCTCTTTTTTAAGGGAATTTGCAAATCCTTGGCCGAGGCAAAGACCTAATAATAAGTGGCGGCCTCAACGTATATCCAAAAGAAGTAGAAGATGCCATTGATGCAGATGAGCTTATTAAAGAGTCTACTGTCATAGGTAAAGTGGTATAATTAGTTGCTAAGTTTCTGAATTCACGTTATTTTTTTTTTTTTGCATTTTTTTTTTGTTGCTTTTATGTATGGATTTTTTTACACTAATCGACTCCTGCTATCATTTTTGTTCAGCAATTAGAAAAACTTCTAAAATTATGGAATTTTTCCTGGTTAATAATGCTGAATTGGTATTTAGCATAGAAAAATAGCTTTGAGTACCTCTAGATAACCTTTGAATTTTGTTTTAGTTTGGCGACAAACAACAGATACCAATCTTAACATTTTTTTTAATTGGCTTTTTAAAATTTAAATATATACAGAATGTCAGGACTAAGATTTCGTCATAAATAGTTCATAAAGTATTTTTAGGGGTTCCACATTCAGACTTTGGAGAGGTGGTGGTAGGAGTCTGTGTTCCAAAGTCGTGTACTGTTACGGAAGCGGAGAACAGAAGTACGGAACTAATAAAGAGATTACGTGGTAGAATTGCCAACTACAAGCTCCCCAAAAATATCATATTTCTTGACGAGTTACCGCGTAATTCTATGGGGAAAGTGCAAAAGAATCTTCTTCGAAAGAAATATGCTAATTTGTATCAGTAAAAATAGGTGAAAAGGAAGATGTGCTGACTGTTTGATGTGACAAACGATTTAAATTATTCTAATTATACGATGAAGTGTCATACGGTTTTAGTGGAGTATCAAACAATATTTTTTGGGGTTTTGGTTAATTCATATTTAGCATATGAATTATTCTGTGTGAAAAAGACTGTAAATTACGTTTCTAGAGATTCTGATACTTTTTATAGATATTTGGTACTGCTGTATTTAGTTATACTTAAAAAAGTTTTAAACGTTATTGTTACAGTCCTTGATATAATAGTTAAAATATTACTGTGGTAATTACTCTTGTTACACTTTTTTGTTGCCGTATTTGATCGAGTTGTAAGAGTTCGTAAAAGTGAGGCTAGAAAGGGACAAACTAATCTACAAATTGTTCATAACAAATTTAGAAGGATGATTACTTTTGTGTAACATTCCAAATTAATTTTCATTTTTGTTAATTTCGCTGTTCTTTCTTGGCTGGTTCCAGTTACAGTTGTTGTGACGTTGGCAAAACTTGCTTTTAGTGGCAGTTTTATTTTTTACATATGTAAAACTGCAGTGTTGAGGTAGTAACAGTTTACTTGCCATTTGGATGAGTTGACAGGTAATAGAAGTAGTTAAGCGAGAAAAAAAAAAACTTGCCGCTGTTAGTGTTGATGTTTGGTAATGTCTGCATGGATGCCGGCTGAAGATTTCAGACCACTTATGGATAATAGTGCGGCTAAAGTAGAAAGAAGAACACGATAGGGAAGATGAAGAAACGTGCGTTTATTTCCTTTTTTCTTCTTAATTGTTGGATAAGTTTTCTCTGTGTATGTCAGAAGGGAAGAGAAATTTTCTGTTGAGTTTTTTTATCTAACTAATTTTCTGATGGCAATTTTGTTGTTCTAAGCAGAATATTACCCGATTACTTTGAAGGAGTGTAGAAAAAAAAAAAAAAAAGAAGCGAGATGTCTGCCAAAGTATATGTGCTTTTCTAAGCTCCTTTTGGTTAACTTTTTTTTTTCATTTAATTTGCTGTTGTGTACAGTGCAGAAAACGGAAGTGAAAAAGTAAAGCGAGGGAAAGCGAAGAAAAAAAAAAAGAAGAGCTAATGTGATATGAAAGGGGGAAACCATTTTACGTGTACAAACCAATTACTTTACAACTGTTGGTTTTGGAAACTATTTTTTTTTGCTTTCTTTTTTGTTTAAAACGACCATGAGAGTTTGTTGTTAACAAGTAGACGTCTCTATAACTTCTCTCTTCATTATTAATCTTATTATTTTTATTTTTGTTATTATTGCTGTCGTTTTATTTGTTACTGGTGGCCGGCATATACGTATTTTTGTTGCGTTTTATGATTGATAAATTTTACAGTTTATGTCCGCCAGTGTCCTGAGTTTCATTTGAATTAAATAATGGAAAATGAGAAGGGACGAAGGAGGACAGTAGGGTGGAATTTCTGAAAGCCGATAAAGCGGATGATCATCGGGTGGTTGGTGAACAAAGAAAGATTTTTGGAAAACAGAAGGTAACAGTAATTGCATTTTTTTCTCCTTCCTGAATTGTGCAATCAAGTACATAAACTTTATAATAGCGTATATCAATTGGGACTAATTAATACAATATTCCTTCTTACAACTAAGTAACTTTCAATTTAAACAATTCATTAACAAGGAAACAATTTTCTCTGCTTTGCAACTTCTGAATTTTTTTCGTCTGCTTTTCTTTTTTTTTTTTTTTTTTTTTTTTTTTTT
>UXUI01009294.1:0-14178 GCA_900576705.1 Enterobius vermicularis
AAAAAAAAAAAAATTTTTCAAATATTTTATAATACAAAATTTTGTCTCTGTAACAGTTTTTGCTTCCTTTTTATCTGTTTTACAGACTGTTTAATTTCTGTATGAACAACAGTGTTTTTTTTTTTTTTTTCGGAGCTGTTTTGATGATTACATTAATAGAAATATTTTTCATTATTCAAAATTTTATAATCATATTTAAAATTGTTTTTTTCTTCACTTTTTTTTTTTTTTTTAGAATTATTTATCCGAATAATTTTTTTGTTGATTGATGATGACAATGTGTATTGCAAAAAGAAAGAAAAAAATGGGAAGCATTTTTGATGGATGAACAAACAGAATTGTAACTGTATAAAACAGTTTGTTACAGTTTCTTCCGTCAACTTCGCAGTATATTTATCAGCATAAAATTTTCAATTTTCCATAGCTTCAAATTTGTTAAACACAAAAATAAAAATTCTAAAAGGTATTGAATAACTTTTAAAACCTCCAATTTTTACAATTATATATTTATTTACTTTTCCTTACATCTGTTATGGACAGTTCAGTGTCTTTTGCTTATATCGCTCAACCATATTTTGCCATCTTTTTGATACTCAAATTTTATTTGTCATGTTGACCTTCCTCCTAATTTACAGCTTTCTTGAAATTTTTCGACGTCAAGCACACCTCTGTTTCCATTTTCTTCTTATGTTGTTATAATTTTGAAACATCAAGGAAGGCTGTCGAACGAAACGAGGAAAAATTTTTGGTTTTAAAGAAGAAGAAAACAACAAATCCGGACTGCTCTTAGAATCAAATCTTAGCCAAACAACGGTATTTTATTGGATGTTTTCCAAATGAAAGAATATGTTTGGGTGATAATAGCCGTAATTGCAATTCTCCTATTTGTTCTGACATGTATCGGCATTGGTACATTCTTATGGCGCATGTTTCGCTATCGTCCCAGACGTGTAATACGGGTATCGCCGACTACAGCAAAACCGATACAGCCAGTTCAAAGTGTCGAATCTCAGTACAGTAACTATGCAAATTATTTAAACAACAATGATTCCATGTATAATGCAAGTAAGCAATCTTTTTTTTTTCGCCACTTCATTTCATGTTCCATAAGTTTATCATCTGGAACTTTTAGCAGTGATACAGTAGAGTTGCCGACGAAATCTAGTTTCCCCCGTCCAGTACCTATGTAATAATCAGAAACGTATTTTTCACTAAACTATTAAAAAGCCTACTTTTGTTAACTTCTCATTTCACTGAGTTGTACGGTACCGTACGCTCTATCTTAAAGCAGTCAATGCAGTAAACAGACTTTTAATGCGATTTATAATAGCCTTTGCAAAGGAGTGAAAAAAAGCAGTAAAACCTCTTTTTTTGCCTCTCTCTGAACGATCATTATGACTCGATTTATCAGACAGATTATAACGACTGCTTAGACAGTAAGTTTGTGTCCATATTGGATGTTGTTTCAGTGAGCCGAAAAAGAGGCGAATTTAGTCCGCAGCTGACATCCACTCTGCAGTCAGAGCAGTACGCCCAGAAGGAGAACTTACGTGAATTTAACAACCGAAATTGGGCTGCCAGATCAGCGCCATCGAGTTCGATAGATAGCGGTCAGTTTTTGTTCGCAACTATCAAATTCTTAACATAAAAAAAGTAACAAAATAGCATTTCATAGTGCGTTAGTTACTAGCCTCTCATTTATTTCAAAAACATTTTGGTCTCTTTTTTCATAAGTTTTATATGGTGAAAAGGTAGGACAACGATTTAGTTAAATCAAATCTTAATGATTTCTTTAGTAAAAGTATCCACTGGACAGCATACACATTTGTTAAGCTCGTCAACGGTATAAGTGTTTGTTTTACTACACCATTTAAGTGCTGAGAAGATAAACAAAAAAAAAGTAAACAAACAAATTTTTTCTTAAACAAGAAGAAACAACAGCATCAATAGCACCGACTCAACAAGCCATTGCGAATCTGAAAAATAGTTTAAGCTTTAGATGAAATACCGAAAATAACAAACCTATGGCAGAAACGGCAAAGCCGCGGTTTCATCGATCGCGACCCACCAACAGAAGAATCCAGATCAGACTTTTTAGATCCAGTAGATTTTGCAAAAATCCAAGAGATTTATTCAGAGTCTCAAGTTTCCTATGAACGAAGGCGGCCACTCTCTAATATTGAATGCACTTATCAGGAAGATCATCGGTATTTCTACAACAGTGATCGACCTGGATGAATTTTTACAATATCGCTCGTTTCATTTCTTTTCTTCCGTTCTCTCTTGCTCTCATTCATTGTTAAATGGTTAAGCCGTTTAACTGTTAGTTCCGAGTTTGTAGAATGGAAATTGGAAAAGAGACGAGAAGGCTGAAAAGCCATAATAACGAATGATGAATTGACTGTCAACGATCTCCATAATTGATCATTATTTCTCAAAGTGAGCTTGTCAGTAATACTCACAAGTTCACATATTTAACCTCAGAATTCTTTTCATTTTATGTTTCTGTATCTGTTCGTATTTTTAAGCCATGCATAATGTAAAGATATATACAAACGGTTGTACCTGGCCAAGTGAGTGGTGATATTTTATAACCAGGCTCAGTACACTGCAACTGCATTACTAAAAATGCAACGATATTCAACTAGGTCTCAAGTTGACAAAATAAGAAAACTGGTAAAAGAATTAATTCAAAAGTTTGTCTATCGACAATTAGTGTCGTTTTTGCCCACCATTTAACAACATTTTCAAATAGCAGACTTTGCACGTGCAGGAAATTAATAGATAAGCGAATCTTACAGAAGAAAATTAATTTTTTTTTTGAAAGATTGCATTTAATTTTAAACCACGTATTTACGTGAATACTAACAATAATTCTGAGAGTTCTGGAAGACACTCAGTACTCCAGAGACGTAAATTTTCTATTCGTCAAACCATTGAGGAGAAGTAACAGTGATGACACAGTGAGTTTGAAAAGGTTAAATCCTTCAAGTCGAGAATCGTAATGGAAGAAATGAACACCAAAAAATCTAACGCCCTCTGCCAACTCTTCACTTGTACTACAGTTAGTGCGGCTTCCTATAAACAAGCAAGGATCACCCGTCGATCTTTTTACGCCAGCGTCACTCCTGACTTCAATTCACTTTTATTTCACCTTCGGCAAAGTTCACCAGATACAATGTGAACCGGCCAAAATCATAATTCGAAAATCCTACATTAATTAGCACCTGTAAAGAGCCATCATCTTCTAGAAAGTCAAAAAAAATTTTTGAAGGTATCCCGACCCCATCCTGACACCAGATTATAGCAGTGTTTTAGCTCCTTGAATGAGCTGTTATGAGGCATACTAGTGTTCTTCTGCCATATTTCTATCATGAATTTTGGCAAAGTAGTCAAAATCTATAAATGAAGATTAGCCCGTTTAATCATATGATCCGCTTTCAATTTCTTGACGCCTTTAAATTGCCAGTAAAATGAATATGCATATGCACGCTCACAGGTGAATACGCAGAGCACTCTTTTAATTTTTTGAACAAATTCAGTGGACTTCTGTAAAAGATATATACACTCTATAAGGGTAGACTGTATATATAAACTCTATAAAACTTACTGAACTTGTCCAAGAAATTAAAACAGTGCTCTCTACCTTCACCTATAACCATGTACATCATTTGAAAAGTTAACAACATTTCGCCTTTCTGGGGCTTGGAATCTTAGTACATGATTGCTTCCAGAATAAGGTCTCAAAATGCTGTCACACAGAGTACTGGAAGCTAATTTCCAAAGCATAGTTGAAACACTTGCCAAACGGAACTACCAGAACTCACTCCTTCCTGGAATTTCTCTAAGAACAATATCGCGTGTTGGCCACGCTTACAATTATGCCTTTGGACGATCTAAATATGATCTGCACCATTCTCATTTTACATCACAAGAGCAATAGCCTGTGCAGTTGTCGAATGACCTACCTGCCAAACAACAAAAAAATTCAACTAAAAGCAAAACGAAAAATCTCAAGAATTTCCGTCTGACAAAAACCTTCGTCTGGCGCAAAACAAAGTGATTTGGGACTTTATTTCTGATAATATATATAAATGATTTGGTTCTGTATTTCTCTGTTGCAAATTACAACACTTCCTAACTAACTCCTAACAAAAGCCTCCATTACTACAACAAATTCCAAGCAGTAAAGGGAAGAAAAAATGAACAAGAGCTTCAACCATTCTGAAATAAGGCTTCAGGAACCTTTATTAAGTGATAAAGTCAAAACCAGAGTCGGTATTTAAGGCAATGGAATAAGATTTTGCATTTTCATAAAAACCACCAAACATTCAATTGCTGAATAGTCAAACGTGCTCTTTACTAAAGTTAGGGAGCTTGTTCAGAACAGTTCTAGACACGATACGAATTAAAGAACTAGTTGATCAAAAAACCTCATTACTCAAAACTGTCCATCAGCAAAACGGCCAACGGAATAGAATACTGCAATCGTGTTCTTCAAAAACAACACGATTTAAAAATATAAATGAACAGGAATAGCATTAACGAAAATATATGAGATTCAACCAAACCAAACAGATACAGCATCCAACTTAGAGTCAAAAACTGACAAATAAAGCTGCTACTTACGTCAGACCTAACACCTTAGTTCAAATACTAGCTATATGTACAGTTTTTACAGTAAAAATCTAAAACTACTAAACCATTTTCCCAACAAACATTACTGGAAAAAAACTCCCAAATTAGAAACGAAGCCAAGTTGAGACTACAGCTGAGTGAGAAAACTTCTATACCAGCGCGGAATTCAAAAAAGAAAAATTAAAAACCTTAAAATCAAAAATCGCATGAAATTAACTGTAGCGACAATGTCATAGAAAGTTCCTAGTGCTGAAAGACGAGTTGAAAAAATTTTCTGAGCCAAAACAGAAGAACAATTACTGCGTATGATTTGTTACCGATACTTAAGACACTGGCATTTACAGCCAGTAGGACAATGGCTGTTGTCTTGAAACCAAACTGCTAAATGTTCTATATGTCCACCGTGTTTACAAGCAGCACAAGTTGTAAGCAAACCTAAAAACAAAGTACGTTACTTTAGAATTCCTACGAGACAACAGAAGAAAATTGTTCTTTTCAAAAATATCTACTGAGGCATCTAAAAAGCACAGTTCTTTTTGAAAATATACCTTTTACAACGATATGGCATACAGCACAGTAAAATGGTGGTCTTGGTGCTACACAGTTAATCTTGCCACATTCCCTTCCGCAACACTTGTTGTCGTAAGATACTAAAGAACACAACTCTTTATTATTTTGAGAGAAATATGTAATAATTCACTAAATTAAAAAAAAAAATCAATAATATCTCTCACAACTCGCAGTAACTGTAAAATATTTACCAAACAAGGGACGCGATCGTGGAGCATTCTTGCTGAACTTCATCAGCTCTGTTGCTTTTGTATAGATCCTCCACCTGTACAACATTTCAATGTAGCTGTGAAGAAATTTATTCATGCGTTGTTTTATCTCTTCAGGCAGTAATCTAAACAGAAATGGAATAGTTATTAAACAATAAATCTAAACAAGTGATAAGATAGCACATGTTTACCACAATTTAATAAGTAAAGGAACCAACCTATTGTCATAAGAGCGACTGTATGCAGGTTTCAAAGAAATAATTTCATCAGAGGATTTGGATTCGGATCCTTCATCCAACTCGTCCTCTGAGTCTGTCCGAACTCCCACATCAACTATCGATTTTTGGGTAGGAGAAAGGAAGACTTGAGACCCAGACGAGAGTTCAGGAACTGCAGTGGCAATCGACGCTAAATCAAAACTTTCTTAATTTCTCCACACAGGTTTCGCTCTAGTTAGATACTTTTAGTAAAACTCCATATAAACACTGATTGTTAGCAGAAAAGTCCTTCACCTTCAGAACATATTTACAGTACAAGCAAACATATTACTTTTCTGTTTCCTAACAATGCTGAAAAACGAGAACTTTCGTGGAGGAGATTCAGGTACAGCAGCTGGAGCTGATGTACTCAAAGCTGGTGCAGCACTGGAAAAAAGTATGAAATTACAACAATCAAAGAAAAAAACGATGTACTTCGATCACTGTTGGATTTCTACACTAAACGACTTTAGCAATCCAAAATAGATAAAAAAAGCGTTAAAATAAGGATTTAAATGTTAAAACCCAAACAGATAAAAACTCAAAAAATGCAGCTTGAAACTACAGCAAAATTACCTTGGAGAACGCGACAGTACTTTCTTCTTATCGTTAATAAGTTTTGGCATCGATTTTTTAGCTAATGCTTTCCTCAGTTGAAAATCACTTTTCTCTTTCGTCTGAAATACATCGCAGTTGCGAAACACAAAAAATCCTCCATAAATCAGTAACTTAAAAATACATTAAGAAACAATCAAACTAGGAACCGAAGATGCTGATTTCAATAGCAATGATTTAGTGTCACATAATGGAAGGAACTGCTCTGTCTTAGCTCTTCGATCACCTGACAACATTCTGTTTGGATTAGTAAATCGGGGAGCAATTGTGCAAAGTATGACAGCAGCAGTTTGATAGTCGCCTATTTTTTCACAATGATCCAGCCTAAAAGACTGTCCAATAAAAACAAAAAAGATGAAATTAGTTAACTCACTGAGGAACGCTTACAAGTCCTGGAGCATTGAAACACCACATGGATGCTCATCCCAAAACTGCGCATCATCAACGGGAACAAAGAGACCTTCACCCAATGACGACTTATCCTGTTTCGCTGTATTTCCCAATCTAAATAACGAAATAATTTCATCATCAATTTAAACTTGTTCATCCGTAAAAAATGATCCAATTAAAGAAGCGCTCATTGACGAACAGAATTATCGTAAGAAAACTGTTTATATTATCATAAATATAAGTTGCAAAAATTAATGCTTGTTGTTCTTGAGAGACATTTTAAGCTTTCTAGTAAAACTACTCTGAACTATACCTTTGAATTGTTGTACGCACCCATAACTCCACCACACTCCAAATTTGAAAAAGATCTAAGCGACCCGCATCCTCAGCAACTTTTAAGTTATGCAAACAGATTTGTAATGGGTTGGCACCAAATAAACTAGAATCAAAAGAGCGATAAAACAAACCGCGACATTTGATTTACACATATAAACTAACGAATAAACCACAACAAAGCTCTATATTTATTAGCTAAAAAACTATGAACGCGAGAACCCAGCATTTCTTCAACAAAAAGCCAACAGCAGCTGATTTCATTTCTTACCTTACCTTTCTATTTTTGAAAGGTTCATTTCTGAATTTGAAATCCTAAACAGTACAACAGTCTCGCCTCATTAGAGAAGTTTTTTTAAACTTTTATGTAATGAGCAGATTCCTCCGTTTATAAATGCCTTTCACCTCGTGAAAAACAATTTCTTTAAGAACTGAATTTGCATTATTTTCCACGTTTCCCCCCCTACCCTCAAGAAAGTACTTTGTTGCTAAACTGGCAATTTGAAAAAATTAAATTTCAAAACAGTATTGTACTTCATCGTACTTAAGACGTGTGAGTCGAGCATTGTCCACACTAAAGAACATTTGTTCACTTCACCCAGACACCTCTTCAGAACTAATATCAGAAACGAAATCAAAAATCTCAAATAACCTCCAAAAAAGTCTATCTTCTACATCTGAAAAACAATAACTTATAATCTGTCAGAATTAAACCCATTACAACTCAAAAAACAAACTTTAACATAGAAAAACATTAATATAGAAAAAAAACCAACCTGTAGTTCCTAGCCAACACCTTGCTGACAGGAAGTAATTCTGAAGCGTCATATATCACGACTTTCGAGACAAGCTTGGCTTCTGCTATCATGAAATGTTCTGCAATAAACAAATTACTCACCAAAGCCCATGAAACTATCATCTCCGTTTACCCTATTTTTAAAATCAATTAGAGTTGAATAAAAAGCAATAGTGGAAGAATAATGTAATTCACAAAATGAGCTCCAAAGTACAAAATAAACCTTCAGCTAAGATTCCAGCATGGGAATTACTACTGTGGCGTTGAGAACGAACTATAACTAGTGGAGCACTTACAGAAACCTTGCTCAAGTCCGACATAGATCCCTGAAAAGAAATTATTAATCTTCACTTTATTTCTACAGAGATCTTTATATTGTTAGAAGAAGCCTGTAAAACCCTAAAACCACTAGTGTAAATATCACTAACAGTGTGATAATTGAAGAATACGTTCCGTTAACAGTGCCATGCCAAATAGAAAACTTCAACTAAAATAATTCTTGAATTGTTGTGGTTAAACTAACAGTAGTTTCATGAGTCGATTCATACATTTCGTGGCTATGATTGGCTGACAGTAGCTTCAGTTTTGGAGACGACTCGTAATCAGCATCTCTTCTCGTTGCAGAGAATGCACTAGAAGGAATGCTCATTGAAAATAAATCGCCATCTTCATCACATAATTGAGATCTTGCACAGTGCTTCGGAGTCGACCAACAGGAACTTGGAAGTGAAAGAGCTATAATTTAACGACCTAAAGTAGTGGCAAAAATAGCTGCTTCAGTAGCATACAGTAGTGTCAATTTTAATTAGAACTAAAAAGTAGCTGAATTCCCTAAGTTTTAAAAATGAAAAAAAATAACCGGGTATTTGGTGAGGGTCAAGAGCAGTAGGTAATCGGTGATCATCAATCGTTTTAATTGATTCAGAACGAAACCTCTACAATTAAATGATTGGTCAACAAATATTGAAGTAATAAAAAACCCTTTGAGAACTACTCTCATGTCCTCTTATGCACAAATAAAGTACGACGATTTTGCTAAGTATTAACTTTGAAATGTTCGGCATTTGACGTGAACATAAGCGGCAAGGCTTTCACTTCGTCCTTTTTTTTCCCAGCACGGCCAAATACCACCAGTAATCCTGGAAAACACATATTTATCAAAGACAGCCTTTAACAAATAAGACAATAAAAGTTAAAAAAAAACAAAAATAATTCTACCTGAACCATTAAAACTTGCTCCACACGTTCGTGGAGAAGGAACTAAATCATCGTGTGCAGAAAAAATTTCAGTTGCAGGAATTCTAAAAAATGTCTCAGTATAAACAATTATTAAGATTGCCCATAATAATAAGCCCGTTGCACCTATAACTGCAATACTTGTTTTTTTTCCCTCAGTAAGAGTTTGGATTACTTATTGAATAAAGGTTGTAATGCACAACAAAAATCACTAACTTTCCTTCTTTCAAATGATCATCTGCCCCTATAGGACTCTGACCTTCAACGTCTCCGGTATCTGCATCAAAAATCTAAAGAATTTGTAAGATCGACCTCAAATCACAACGAAATTCACATTAAATTTAAAATCTACCTTCGAAAGCTCAACGAAATTTGACAACTGTTTTAGTCCACTTGAAATAGCAGTATCATCGGAGCCATCAGATTTATATCCAGCAATATGAGATCGTAAAAACTAGAAACCAGCTGTTGATTTGCAGCGACCAAATGTGCAGAAAAAAGCAAAACTGAGGTAAAAAATCTGCAGAAAGTTGAAATTCGAAATTGTAGTTAAAATCCCAAATGAAGATGAACAAGTTTTAAAAAACCGAAGTTACTACCAATTATCTTTTACCATAGTAACGTTAAATTAAAATTTGTAAGATAATAAGATTAAAGTAACACCAACAAAAATTGCTTTTTCATGAGAAAACTACGAATGATGGCAAAGGTAATTACATAAAAAACTTTAAAAAATATACAAAATTGAAATTTCGAACTGTAGTTTCCCTATCAATCTTTTTAAATCCAACCTCGAGCAAAAAAGCTCTGCGTTCCTTTTTAATGACAGAGTCATCTTCCACAATCTCCAACAATAGTTTATGAAACTTGGCATTTGAAGCTTTGAAAAGCAACTGAAGCGATATTTTTTTACCGGTCGGGGCGTGCGTATATGTAAAACCAACAACGGCTTTTTCATAATTTATCTAAAATGAAAAAAATTAAATAATTATTAGTAGACTGTCACAAGAAATTGCTATTCCAGTACGTTGTAGGTCTACTTCGTTTCCTTTACAACTGCAAATAAAAAAATGCAAAAAAATTACATAAATAACAATTTAATTTTAAAAAGGAAAAAACTAAGGAAATTCCAATCAAATTACACCTCATCGATGCTAAGACCAGGGGCTTTCAACGCGCTTAGAATATCAAGTTCCGTTCCTATGCTATTACCAATGTTTGTTACCCTTATATATATTTTCAACCCTGATTTTTCCGAAGAGCCTGACATGCCTAAAAGGAACAGCTAAACTAAATTACAACAGTTTTGATTAAGGTGGTGTCTATCATTGAAAAACAATTATTCATTTTTTATGCAAATAGTTTCTGATTTTTCAAAAATGGTACAAAAACAACAAGAAAAACAAAAAAACTTTCTTTATAACGACGCAGGAGGCAAAATAAGGACCAATGCTTACGTGAAATAATAATTAAAAACACATACTTCGCTCGTGTTGGCTTGGTGATAATGAATTCCCAAGATCACCAAGTGATTTCGGCTCATCAATCAAAGGAACTGCTCCTGCACTGTGCAAGTCATCATCATCTTCTGAAGGAGCCATAGGAACACTTATGTCAGCCACAGATAAGGTCTAAATGACAGTTATGAAAACTCAATCTCAAAACATATTCAAAATTAACGAATACTCTTATCAAGAAAGAATTACAAAAAATAATGATCCAGAAATCTAAGTGAAAAAGAAAGAAGCAACATTGATTTCAAAACGACGTAGTCGACCAGACTTGGAAACAGAAAACAAGCAATCAGTTGGTCGTCGTCTAATCGTTCCCCGCCAACAAATATCTACAATGTCATCTTCCTTGCTCTGCAAAGGGAGGAAGATTAGTTTTAAAAAGCGCAATCTCATTAAACTTCTCATACTGAATTAACAAAAACTCCTTGAAAACAAGAAAAACAAAGTTTAAAATGCCCATTCTCGGAAACAACAGAAAGCCTTACTTGAGACCCATTATTTGCCAGAATGGAATTAAAGAAAATAGCTGACCATAAAAGAGCTGAATCATTTTACATGCTATTATTTTAAAATCGAAAGAACAAGAGTTATTAAGCACCCTTAAAGTCTGGAAACGCATCGGATCCTTCGTTTTGAAAACAGTGACAGTATTGGAAAAATTCTCCTTGCCATATGACCGTTTTGAAAGAGTAGCGAACTCATCTCCAGTATACTGGAAAGTAAATAAATATTAGAATAGAAAAAGTGTTATAGCATGTTATCATGATCGAAAAAAGCAACCGAAAGAAAAGTAATTATTCTTTGAAAAACAATCATTTCCAATCGCGTCGAGGAAAACACATACAGAAAACTGAAGTTTCCAAACAGGATCTTCCAGTTTACCAATTGATCGAAAAGGCCTCGACAAGTCTTTAGTATCCCAGAACTGAAATGATAAGATAACTGAGTAAAATTAACAAGAGATTTCCTGAACTCAAAAGCACAAGAAAACTGACGAATTAATCGTTTCATCATTTGGACCAATTATAATTGGTTCCCTATTATTTGCGTATCATAAGGAAAAGCAGAGAAGGCAGCGAAACAGCCTTTTAGCACTAAAGAAAGAGAGTTTACTTCAGATACCAACTTTTATGTAGCAGTCCAAGCTTGAAGAAACGAAACTAGCAGGTCTCTTAGGAAGCCAAGCCAAGCATTTCACTTTATCAATATGAGCTTCAACAATATGAGTGGGAAATTTGGGTTGCTAAAAAGAACGTATTTAAAAAACTTTTGCCATTCCGTTCAGGTGAAACTTTCTGAAACAATTTTTTTTTTTAAAAAGTCAGATTCAAAAAGAAACGTGATCACAACATTTTTCAAAAGCTTTAGGTGATCAAAAAAAGCAAGAAGCAGAAGTGACAAAACATAAAAAACATTTACGGCTCAAAAGGTACTCAGGCTTACTATTGGGAACATAAGACATATTTCATATATGATTTTAATAAGGCCGAAAAAATCAACATGCCCTCAAGTCCCATAAACGGATGTCGGCACCGGTAGCAGTACAAAGAATTGAATCCTGATGTAAAGCCCATTTAGCACTCTCCGCTCCAAAGATCGATTTGATTTGTAATGTTGGAGACTGCTGTCTCATATCCCAAATTTTAATATTGTCTCTGTTAGAACACGTTGACTGAAATTCAAAAATAAATCAAGGTTTCCATCATAAAATGAAATATAATAAAGAAAGCAAGTTACACTCACAAAAACTCCAGGAGCGGTTAATGACCAGTCAAAATCCGTTATGGCATAGGGGTGTGCACAAATCTGACAGACTTCTTTCAAATCACCACGACTGAATCGATAAATATATACATTCGAGCTGCTCTAAACTGATCAATTTCCGTATAGAAATTTTTTGTAATTACAGAGAAGTGAAAAGTAGACTAAACTTCCAACGAACAATTCTTCATCGCTAAAAAGCTACATTAATTCTAAAAACTGCAAAACAGATATCAAAAAAAAAAAGCAACGTTTACATACAGTAACAGCAATATGAGAACCGTTTTCGGAAGATTCTTTGCGCCATCGCAGTATGTTTAAATTTTGAAAGGCCGTCAGATGTCTTTTCACTGGCGATGTCCGGAAAGGTTTGACAACTGTTAGCCGATGAGGCCTACAGAATGAAAATAATGAAATCAAAGACGTAAAATTTATATCAAGTAAACGAAAAAATGGTACCTATTCTTGACTCTGTAAAATGACAAGAGTTACCGTTTTAGTTCTCCAACAAAAAAAAAATTTAAAAAAAATATCTTTACGCTCATAAATTTCTTCACAATAAAATTAGGCTATTCACTTACCCGCCGAAACAGAGATATTCACCAGACAAATCTGTATCTACCGCACTGGCCTGAAAATGAAATCAATGAACAGAATACGCACTATCTTAATCCTTCATTAGCATATTAGAAAACTGCGCACCTCCATTCTACGTGCATTTAAATCAATTGAAACAACAAAGCAAATTATGCTCAACCATAAATTTTTTTACGACACATACTTTTGATCCCTCAAGTCACTGAATACACGGTACCTACAAACACCAAACAAGAAAGGTAAACGAGCCCGACTGTTCGTTAAACTTTGTTGAAGCGAATCCAAGCACAGAATTGATCATCCCCTTACGGCAACCCTTTACATCTTACCAATCTGTTTAAAGCCACCGGGAATTAGATCACTGCACTTCCGGTACTAACCTCGCATGAATCCAGGCACTACAACAGCGTAGAAAGAACTGATTCAAACTAACATATTTTTCTTTGTTTGGCAGCTCTTCCCAACCATCTAAACGATTCATCGATTAACCATATTAGTTGCAATTTTCACCGGTTCCACGAGTACACGGCAACGGTATATTGAATATTCTTACAAACCCTGAAAAGGATTGGTATTTAGCAAAGATAACCATGGTAGAGCTTTCCAAACGCTTTAAAAACTGTTTCTAACTATGCAGTGTGTCGGTAGAAGTCATTATATGTTAAATAAGGAAAGAGTAAAAACTTACCAACACTGACAACCGTCTCTTAACCACTTCTTATTACTCCACTTGTTTACTTACTTTTCTTTTGCTCTTCCAAAGATTTATTGATAACTCACGGATCGCTTTAAAATGTTATTGAAAAAAAAAAAGGTTTATAGCTGCAACGTCTTGTCCGTTCAAATGAGAATCTTAAAAGGATTTATTTTGCCGGTAATAGCGGTATTCCGACGAGAGTGAATTGTCACCCGACGGCTCTATAATATCCTTCGGATTAGCAGTGTCTGTTTTGATTGTGTGTGTGCTCGTGTTTCAGTGCCTGTAGTGACATTTCGTACGCATTGTTTGTTGTCGAACGTTGGTGACACACGAGAATTGCAAAGACCTGTGGTTAGCAGCACCTGCAGATGTAGCCCAGAAGATAGTTTGGTTGATCGAAACAAATCTCAAACAAATAAGTCTTAGATGGTGAATAGTTAACTTATGATTTTGAGTTGGCTCTGAAGGTTGCAGTGGAATCAAGAAACGCTATCTGACATAATCGTTAGGACTGTCCTGTCTATTTTAGAAGTTGGGAGTTGCGTTGAAAAAAAAAAAAAAA
>UXUI01009298.1:3693-20234 GCA_900576705.1 Enterobius vermicularis
CTGACCTGGAAATAATTAGTTGACTTCAATGCAGCTTGTTACATTTTTGAAAGATTTGGGTTTTGCAAAGAGTATTTTAGAGATTTTGCAGGATGTTTGGAAGACAGACGAAAGTAATGATTAATGAGGAATGACAGTAGGTTATAAGTGAAACGGAACTGTAGTTCAGTTGTATTAGGCAAGTTGCAACACGGGCTTGGGAAAGCTGGAAACGGATGCGAAGCAATTAATTAACTGTCATAAAAATGTATTCAGAAAAAAAAAGCCTCAGAGAATTTTGTGGTCTTTCACCAGAAATTTCATCAGAAAAAAAGAAGCTAATAAACTTTGACGAGAAACTATGGAAATATGAGGTGGATTCATAGTGGGCTTGCAGTCCTAATAGAAAGCATCTGCGATAAATCACGAAGAACACGGGAAAATAACTTTGTAAAACTTTCCTGCGTATAACTGGTCTTTATCACTATATAACATGATTATCTAATAAAAACAAGCATACGTGATCCCCCAAACACCCAGAAAACAGTAATGGAAAATAACACAACGATCTTTATAACTGTAAAAACTTTTGCCTGCTGGGCCCAATCATCAAGTGCCAAATAAGTTTTTCTTAACTTTTTGTCTTTTTTCGCAACCCGTCCGTACATATTTCATTTTGTTTCCTTTTGGCGTACTTCTGTACTCATACTGCTCGTGGCTTGGATAGCAGACAGACTTGGAAAATTTGTTAAATTGTCTATTTAGTTCTGATCAACTTACTTTTTTTACTCAAGACTGTATTCATCACTATTTATTACTTTTGTAACTTTTCCTTGTCTTCTTGTCCTATTATTTTTTGTAGTTACTGCAGCGTAGCATTGAGAAAGAAATGTCAAAAAAAGTGAGATGGAAGCCATTATGAAAGCCATCATGTATGAGATTTGGCCCGCAAATAACAAGTTTTTTTGTAAAATTTGCAGAACGACAACAGAATCTACTTCGGGTCCAACTTTGACAAATCAGTTTTTTGGAATGATTGTTGCTGAAATGGAATTAAAATTTTGGTTAAAAACATTTGAAGAAGGCATGGCAAGGTTGCTGAAAATATATGTAATTTTCTAAGATGACTGAAATCTCGTGAAAATGACCTGACATATTCAACTTTTTTAATGTGCCACAGCACAGCATTTTGGGATTCTTTCTTCGCTGTTCAATTCTATCTGTTTCTTTCCTTCCTCTAGCTTTTAAATCTATTTAACTTAAGAAAGTTTCAGGCTTGTTTTGTTCACCATTTAAATTTCTTTATTATTTCTATTCAACTTTTTCCGGCTCTTTATTGGAGATGTAAGAAACAAAATTTTTTTCTACGTTGTCGTATAACGAGAGAAATTCTCGATGTCATTACACATTTTCTGCAGCTCCTTTTTTTTCTGGAGTTTCTTCTGTTTTTCTTTATCGCAATATTTATAAAATATTTATAAAATATTTTATAAAATATTTTTTAAAAATTATAAAATATTTTTTTTTGTTTCACACTGTGATTGCTATCAGATTCAGTCAATAAAAGATATTTTTTTGTGAGTTTAGCTCATTAAAACTTTTATTTTATTTAATTGCTAGGTTTAGCAACTGCAGCACAAAAAAAAAAAGAAAGATTTGGTTGGCAGCAAATTTTCTTAGTTCAGTGCCACAATTAGGGACAGTATAAAAGAAAAGAGCCTTTACTGATTTTGGCTTGCATTTTCCAGAATTCTAATCACTTCCGTTCCTCCTCTTTCCCGAGCTAACTCGAGAGGTGTTCTTTGAAAATAGCCGATAACGCTCAAGATGCAAAAATATAGATAAAATGAAAGTTATTTCTTATTTACTGCTATAAAATTATAAAGACTTTTTTTTATATTTTAATATGTGAATTTTTTGCGACGTTAAATTTTCTACTTTTTTTTTTAGCGTTAAAAATTGGAAATTTCGAGAGTTACATCGCTTTTACCGGATTATTTTTAGCATTTCTTAAAGTGACAGTTGTATTACAAACTAACATTCCTTTTTTCTTCAATTCTCTTTTATACAGTTTTTTAAAGAAACGTTTTTGACTTTCGTTTATTACGTTCTTCTAATACTTTTTTGCTCTCAAATTTTCTGTACTCTGTCTAAAGCTTTTTAACTTTTGTTTTCTTTGAGTCAAAATTTTACGTCTTATAAAAGCCGCTTGTTGCATATTTGTGGTTTTTTCTTTCAAAGTTGAAGAGTATCGAAAAAATTTAGTAGTTTTTTGAGGTGACCAAGTTTCTGTTTTCACTTTTTTTTTTTGCAACTTACGCATTCTTTCCTATTTTTGGTTTAGTTTAGTCTATTTCGTTCTTTTTTCGCAACTTTTTCACTTCCCGTTTTCGCATTTGGGATAATTTTTTGTTTGACTTGAAAGGTTTTGACCGCTAATCGTAATTCGCACAGTGACTGCAAGACAGCATTTTTTTGCAAAAAAAAAGCTTAATTACCCTATACTGCTGATATGAAACTTTCTTCTACTCTTTATTCTTATTTTAGTTGATTTTTTGTCTTTAATTCTCAGTAGAACTTCTTAACCGGTGAACTTGTTGTTAGTGTAGCCAGAATTTAAAATTATTTCCTGTCTCTGTTTTTGCCCATTTTACGACTATTATCTCAGTTTCGTGTCTTGCGTTATAACTGCTCATGAAGTTTATTGTTCCACCATATTTAATTTATGTCATTACAAAAAAAAAAAAAAGAAAAAAAAATAATAACGCTGATGTTACTAGAAGGCAAATCACTTTAAATCATTTTAGTGAAAGATTTATAAAAGTAAAATTTTGATTAACATTAACTTGAGCAAAAGAATTTAACAATGATAAGGCTTTCAAAGAGAAAACAATTATGATACAGAAAAAAATTATATATAGATAAGTTGTTGTAACAAAGAAGACGGTATGTATTACTTTGACAGTGAAAGGTAGAAGAAAGCAAAGAAAGAGGTAGTGCACAGACAGGTATCCATAAAGGTTGAAATGGAGAACATATAGCGAAGCAACTTCTGTTACTTTCTCAGCTACAAGAGCAGAATGGCAAAAGAATGAAAGCAAGATATAGTCTTTGGTAAGGCTTTAGAAGCTGTGTCAAGTTAAAAGTTGAGAAGATAGGCAGCAAAAATGTATTGAGTTTTTACAACTGAAAGCTAAAAAAAAAGTTTTTTGCAGCACTTGCAAAACATACAACTAACAGATATCTTCAACAATTGAGTTTATAGAAAAAAAAGTTTTGTAACAACAGTTAAGTTCACACGTGGTCTAAAAAGAAATTTTCATCTATAAATATAATACCTAAAGCCTCATTATAAAAAATTATTTAGCAGATATTTATTCAGCATTTGTCATTAAAAATTTTCAGTTTTTCGTTCAGAAAGAATTCCGTTTTTTCCTTTATTTTAAAACTTTTTTGCGGCAGTCCGATTATCAAAAAATCTGAAGTTCCGTAAAGCACAGAAAAACCAAAAAAACTACTCAAAATCACCCGCAAAGTAAGTGCCTTTCTGCTGGGATTTTTCAAGATTCTTGTGACGGATACAGTGAAGCGAAAATAAAAAAAATATGTGACAACATTTCATCACCGCATAGCATACATTGGAAAAATAAATTACTTTTCAATAAGCCCTGTTCCAGACTGCAAAAATTGGTATTTAAGTAAAACCTGTTTTTTGTTACAAATGAGGTCCTGCAGCAAAACATGAGTTCTTAAGTCGTTTGTCTGACTGTATTTTAAACATGCTTCATCTTTTCACACGGCTGCGGTCTGGAGGTTCTGTTTACAGCAAACAGTTACCTAAAAATTAACAATTCCGTAAAGTAACCATACGCAAAATAAAAGACTTACATTCTGCTAGTGTTCGTTAAGCCATAAATTTTAAAATAATTTACCAATCGGAAAGAAGCGTGTCCCAGAACTATGACGAAGATGACAGTGAATCAATAATAGACGATATTTCATAAAAGATTTTGTCAAGATCGGCATCTCCATCAACCTAAAACAGGAGCACTCAGTTTAACAAAACATGCTGGCTTTCAAATTTACTAACTGATAAGAATCAACCTTTTTTTAAACTTTTTAACTTACAACGCGAAGTTTCCCTTTTTCATCAAAATGCTTCACCATCGGCAGTGTGCTTTGTTTGAATAGCGAAAGACGATTTGTGACAATTTCTGGAGCATCATCTGAAACCGCAGTTGTGTAAGAAAATCAGAAAACTTTCTTTAGAAATAGCAGACAAATTGCAATTTATTTTACCTTTACGTCTTGCCTTCTCATCTGCAGCTTTGAACCTTTTCTCAATACTTTTCTGACAAAATTCTTCGGTGCAGTCAATTAGGAGAGCCAGGTCCACTCGTTCAAACTAAAAAAGTACAATACGTTTTTGATAAATACACGCGTAAATTAAAAAGTCAGGAAGAAAATCTCCTAACGAGTACCTGCTTTTCAAAATCAATTGCTTGTTCTAATGTTCGAGGATATCCTTCGAAAACAAAGCCTTGACAGTCCTTATCTGTTGCATAGATTTCAGGGTACAAAACTTCCCGACAAATCTCCTAAAACAAATACAACAAGATTAATAAACCAGCTATAATTTTTGAGCAGGTTCTGCCTAACAACTGCAGTCACAAATCAGAAACGTAGAAATAAAGATCTGCTTTGATGAAATCTACTTTACTGATATCAGAAGCAACAAAACGTCAATCTATTCATTTTGAAGTACTATTTAAAAAAAAATTATACTTTTTTTCAGGACAGTTTTTTTAGTCTCTCTAATGCTGCTGCTTACTAGTTCACATTTTTGAAAAAGTTTACAAACTACATTTTCAGACGCCCGTTTTTTAGAACACGATTACTTTATAGTCTTCCAAGCCTCGTATCTAAATATTTTTAATAGATTTACTAAGATGCTGAGAATGCATGAAGTCAGTATACAAGTCTTAGATTGATAGGTGAATGAGGACTGCTATACCAAAATGCATTTTGATCATCAGCGCCCCCAGTCAGAGCATGCAAAGAAATCTGCATGGTCAACAACACATATTTCCTAAAAGTACAGAAAACAAGGAGAGAAGAACAATCATCTTACTGCAAAAGCACATTTTTAGTGCATACATTACACAGTTCTTTTTTTATTGCATACTGAATTTTAGCTACGTTGTAGATTGCCTTTAGAACTGCGAAAGCATTTAGTACGCAACCTCATGATACGTTAGTACTACTTTTCGGCAAACAGCTACTAGTCATAAAAAATTACTTTTGAAAGAACGTGACGGGTTTTGAAAACATTTCTTACCAAACGTCTCTAAAGCAAAATAAATAAAACAGAAGTGTCATCCGAACTTAAGAAAATTGGTAAACTCTGACAGTAAACCTCTAAAGTTCACAAAAAACAATCACTGAAGGCCAAGCTAAATATGAAAGAATAAAGAAAAATTGCAGAATAAAAAAAGATAATTTCTTCACTTTTTGAAACTTCAAAACCAGTTGGCAAGAAATAAATAATAATGTCTTCACAAACTCGTTTCCTGCCCGAAGCATTTTGTTTCATTTCTGCCCTTCTAAGAAAGCTCTTAAGAATTTCCACAATTTAAGGGGTGGAGCTGAAGAACTGCCAAGAGGAGACCATAACTCAGTGTAATTAATTTTCGTCTACTGAAGTCACTAAAGCGCTTGAATCTTTTTTTTTTCCTGATAAAACTTTTGATGATCAGCATAACCGGCACAATTGTACTGAAATTGTTTTATACTAACTCCAGGTTTATCTCATTAGGTCTCTTGCTAAGCGCATCAAAATTCCTTATTTGAAACTTTTATCAGAGAAAAGATGGACTCGATCGCTTTGAGAGTAGTAAAAAAAAATTCGGCGAGTTTCTAAAAGCTGCAGTGTATAAGTAGAAAAAAAGAACTAAAATTTGTTTTGTATGCTTTAATAAGCGGTCCAACTGCTTAACGTATGATCACTATTATTAGCTTTGTGGCCGAGTTTTGTTAAAAGAAGAAATATTTTCAATATTAGCTGCTGGTAGTGTATTCCTCAGCAGTTCTTCAGCTTTATCTGCCGGGTTTCTGACCGTTGTATCAAAACTCCTCTGTAACTATTTTTGAGATGAAAAACTTAAGACCTCTTAAATCTCCTGTCAATAGTGTGAAGGTTTGTCTGGCGGCTGTAACCAATTTTATATACTTGAACATATCGCTAGTGAGAAATCAGCTTAAGAACATCGGGGAACATTATAACACAGTATTAAATTTCTTTCTTTTGCAACAAGCATTGTTTGCAACGAGTGATGCAAATTCTACGCGCTCACAATTTGATATCTTCTTTTTGGAAGGCTTATGACATCGCTTTCTTACAAAATTTGTCCGCGTCACCTTCTCAGAAAGAGTTCAATGTAGAAAAGAAAATAAATAGCTGAGCCGCCATTCAGTTTGTTTCGTGAAAACAACACAGAAATTTTATAGATAAGCAAAAATAAATCAACAACAGTCCTGAAGCGGTTACTGAAGGTTTCCCAGCCTGTATTTGATTATTTTGTTCTGTCACCTTTTTTGTAGTGGAGACTCTGATAGTACCTCAATAAGCTATTATTCTATTACTGTACATTGTCTTATCTGTCAACATTCAACAGCGGAAAGTTTCAATAAGCTAATTTCAAATTACTGTCTTTTTCTGAACTCCAAGAGTATCCTAAAACAACTACGCCTTTATTACTAACTAGTTTGCAACAGCAAAAAAGTGAGAGAAATGGAGAAAAGCGATTTGTCGAAGAACTGTACAACTTGTCGAAGAACTGTAAATCTATCGCATTTTACATTTGTAATGAAGGTATTTAATTCCCACCTCTACTTTGTTTTCTTCTGTTTATGGTACCTCCAAAGCCGCATTTCTAAAAGCCCAAAACACTGCCAGAAATTTCCGTTATGCTGTACTCTGCTATTCTAGGAAAACACTTTTAATTTACCCCTCTGTACTTTTGCTGGTTCCAGTAATATTAAGTATGACTCAAGCTTGAAATAAAATTGCACTTATAACGTGGATCACAGTATGCCAGTGAAAGTTGAAAGTTTCTACAAATTATGCTTAAAAATAATAGTTTGAGGAATGGCAACACTTCTAAAAAACAAACATTTCATTAGTCAACCGTTCCGACGCTTGCCACCTTATATAAAATTTTTACAGAGACGGTAATCGAAATCTGTTTATAAGAAAATCACGAGTTTTTTGGTCTTCATTGATCCAACTAAAGTCAATCTCTCAGGTGATATTTTTGCGACTAGGTTTAAAGTCAAGAACTACTAAGTACATTTACCAATTTGACATTATATCAAATAAAAAAGTTTACCAGAATTCAATCAACTTTACTGAGCAGGCTTTCTAGCAAAACTTACAAAAAAATGAATAAGAACTTACATCAATTATCAATTTCCCTTCGTCCATAAACTGCCTAACTTTTTCCCATAATTCATCACCAGCATTTGTCTCGATTTTTGCCCTTAAAAGTCCTCCCATACTGTACCATTTATATCCAGCATATTTTATCGTTGTGCGGCGAGAAAGTTCTGTTTTACTGCTTCCAGGTGGACCTTAAAAAAGAAAAAAAAACAAATCTCAAAATATGTTTTCATTTTTTTTACTGTATTAAATAAAGAGACTAACGAGTGCAAAATTATTATTCAGAATCACCTATGATTATTATGCAGGGAGACGAGTTCGGTAAGCCGTGAGGAAGTGAACCACTGCGTGAATTTAGATGGTACCTAATATCTGCAAGCACACTGGCACAGTTGGAAGTCATTATACATATTGTGCTTGCAGTGCATTTCTACACATTGTCAACGGTGATTTAAAAAGTGAAAGAACCTTTCAGCCTCGGATCAATTGGTCCATTTGCTTCTTTCGGAACAGTATCAGTTTCTGGCGGTTCTTTAGATGGCAAAGTTTTATTGCCTGTAGGAGCTGCTTCTTTGCCGTTTGCTGTTGGCGTTGATACTTGGCCGGCAACGGCAGAAACTCTTTCGTTAACCCTATTTCTCTTGTCATTGTCTGAGCGAGCTTGTTCTGCAGTGGTTTTTGCATTGAGATTTGAGAAATATTTCTGTAGCTCTTAAGCGTATTCAAGCATTAGCAGGCAAAAAAGAAATTATTTTTTGTAATAAAAAATAAGTTGTAAACTTGTAGAAGACAAAATGGACTGAGAGACAAAATAATTAGATAGTAAGTTCTGTAACTTACCCTCACTGAAAACAGTGCTTTCTATCAACGAGGCAACTTCGTAAAAGATTTTGTCAATGTCAGCATCGCCGTCAACCTAAAGAAATTTAAATATTCTTGTACAGTAACACTGTTTTGGAAAACATCTGTACGTCTGCGTACAATTTTTGCTTTCTTGTAAATGTCTGTATACAGAGTAAAGCAAAAGTCCTAGCGCACGATTTTTAGTACTCATGCCTGTCAAAAAAATTTTACAGTGTACTTTACAAAAAGAAACACTCTTGCTTCCGGTTTCATTCCCATTTACGTATGATTGGTAAAAGGGTAAAAACGACTATACCAGCCTGACTATAACTAACAAACCAAGTAAGACCCTGACAATAAGAGAAAAACAGTCAGGAATAGCTAAAAACCAGATTCCCTGAACTTTTAAATTTAGTATTAATTAAGCAGCAGCAAAATTTAGACCCAAAGCAATAATTTCAGTAGTGGTCGTCTTTGAATTTTTCTCTGAAAAGATGCGATTAGTAGGAAAGACATAAAAATAGCTAACAGCAAGCAGAGTTCAAAAATCCTGGAGATGCACAAAGATGAGAGAAAATGTAGTTACAAAAAATGCTTAGGAAGAAAGAAACTTTCATAACACTTGTCTGATGTAATAATCTAAATCAGCTAAAACTAGGTCTACACCTCATATATAATAACTGTATATTCCCAGTTATATGTGAAAGACCATAAGTGTAGTCAAATTTCTGTCAGTTTGGTATGAAGCAGTATCTTGGAGCCGTTCTTTCCAATAATAAAGCTGTCAGGCAATTGACTATAAACTGTTAGAGCGCAGCAGAAGAAATTGTGTCTTATGCAAGGTACACGATCCAGTGAAGTGGTTATAAAAGTGTTATGGATTTTAATACAAAAATCACATGATCTTTGACAGAAACTATGAGTTGTTTCCTGACAAGCATGCTGAAACGTGCATGTGACTTTATTTAGAAAACATTATAAAGAAGTGTTTCTTATTCTGCGCATTTATACCTCTAAATTATGTTTTTTTCTCACAGAAAAGAAGCTATAACCTAATCAAGCTAGACTGTTTGTCACTGTTAAAAGATAGCTGAGAAACCACCCAGTGTTAAGCAACGGACTTTATATGCCTTATATTTAGAAAAACTTCGGATTTCTTAGATTGTGGACTGCTAGTTGGAGAAGTTTGTGAAAGACCGCATGTCATGGCATACTTTTTGAGAGCATTGATGATAATGATTTGGGAAGAAGATAGCGGAGGTTACCTTTGTTTAGTTTCAAAATGGTTTTTGAAGCAGTTGATAGTTTTCATCTAGATGACTGTTTCAAATGCAGTTTTTATTACCTGTTTCGCAGCAAGTATTAAAAAAATGTTTCAGCATTTTATAGTTTCAACATTTCTTTCTCATTGAAGATGCGGTAGAATGTTTTTTGTATTAAAGTTCTGTTGCATTTTTCATAATTCAAAAAAGTAATAATCTATTATGCTAAATTTGAAAGATTCACTTTCTAAAAATTGGTAATTGTAAATTAAGACTGTTGTAATTTGGTTCGCAAACCATCTTTTTCCACTTTTGTAAGCATTCTGCACCAGTTTCTACAATTACTTTCAAGATTTATAAGCATTCGTTTCTAATTCTTGCTTATAAGAAGGCTCCAAAAAGCATGTTTTATCATTTTACTAAAAAAGTAAAAAAAATATTGGGAAACCAAAATATATTTGAAATTGATGAAGTACTTTTCAGTTTTAAATTTTTTTTGCACCCGTGCCTTTCAGTTTTAAATTTCTTGAGTACTTTTTTAAAAAAGAACAAGCCCTTCACGCATCTTTCATAGGTAAATGGTAAGAAAGAAAAGCAGAAAAACTTGCTTAATGCTGTTTGTTTTATGATACAACGATCACAAAACTGTTTAAGGATTTGGGAGCAAATTGAATTCAGTAAAAACCATATTCCAATTCTCCTTAACCTAGCGGTAGGCCGTACCATTGAAAAATCTTAAAAGTGTCATTCACTTCTGTACTCTCTGTCATGAATAATTTTATAAGTAACCTTAACAAAAATAACACATACCACTCGCAGTTTCCCCTGGGTGTCCAGAAGTTTCAACATTGGTAAAGTGTACTGTTTGAAATTTGCCAGACGAGTTTCGACACTTGCATCAGCGTCGTCTGCAATGAGGTGACATTCTGTTGACAAATTTGGCAATTATGATTCTTAACGATTTTTAAAAACTATGTGTTCAGTTTTAAATAATTAATTAATATTCCAGAATTTTGTTACCAGGCCGTCGGTCTTCAGGAGCAGCGGTGGTAAACCGTTTTTTTAGCGCATCTTTACAAAATTGCTCTGTACAGTCAATAAGCAACGCCAAATCTATTCTTTTAAACTGAAAATAAAGAAGAATTTGATCATGAACAAAAAAACTAAGAACAAATATACCTGTCTCTCAAAGTCTTTAGCCTGCTCCTCTGTTCTTGGATAGCCAGATACAACATACCCCCAACTGCTAACGTCATCCTGCATTTTCTTATACAATACTTCACGACAAATCTCCTAAATTTTTTGACCATTGTGCCGCAATATAAGCAGTTTTCTGTGTGCTTTATTGACCAACAAAAATTTCAAATAAACGTATTAACGCTTATCAGACACTGAAGGTTTGACTAATGCGTACATCAGGTATCATTTCTCCCTTGTCCATCTTTTCTCCAACCATTCGCCAAAGTTCATCTCTTTCATTACGCTCTACCTTTTGCCTCAATAATGCTCCCATATTGTAAACGTCAAAACCCTCAAACTTTATTGATATCCTTCTCGCTATCTCTGCCTTGTTTGCTCCAGGAGGGCCTAGAAATGTAAAGACAGCTAAATAGTTGAGTAAAAAACTGCTTTTTGGTTACTCTAATCTGCAGAAATTAATCTAGACCCTTTCTATTCGACCACCAATTTTAAGTTGTCGATCAAGTTAAATTTTACCGATAACAAAAATCACAGATTCTGGTTCGTCGCTTGCAGGAGCATCAACACTTTCAAATGGTTGCAGATTCTTCAGGTTTGGCGTACCTAGAATAAGTGCTACATTGTACGGTCAAAAACAGCTTCATGCACAAAACACACTACATGAGGTTTACAAAATGTTGTCTATTTGATGGGAGAAAAAGAAAACAATCTTTCAAAACGTTATAAGAGATTTGCTGCGTACAATATCTCTTCACTAACTGAACTAAATTAATTTTGTTTTCAAAATAATTGACTGTAAAAATATAAACATGTGGTTGTTTGAAAAAACTACCTATAACTGGTTCAGGGGAAGTCTTTAAAGTAACAGGCACCTCCGTGGTCTTCTTATCCTCCGGAATCACCTCATTTGAAGTATTTTTCGTTTCTTCAGAAACTGAAATTTTTATTAGTTTTTTCTTGAGAAAATGAATACTTAAAAAAATTCTATTCTTTTTTTAAAGTGAACTGTGATTAGCAGATGTTTAAAATCAAGAAGAATACAATATAACATGTTAAGCTTAAGATTAAGCAAACATCTTCAAAGGTTCTAGTTTTTTTTACATACTTGACACAAATGGTTCTTCAGGACTCGTTGGATTCTGTAATTTGTCAGGCTTGGCAGACCCAACTGATTTTGTCGATCTTGATGTTTCTGGTCTTGAATCAGGTTTAGCCAAGTCGGCATCGCTAAGAATATCATTAGCGTTTTGTGTCGCTGAAGAATGACCGAGATTTAAAGAAGCATTTGTATTTGGCTCGGTTGCATGCACTTCGGCCTCTGCAACAACATTTTCTTCTTCAGCAGCGACAGATCTTTGGTCTTCCTGAGGCTCCATTTTTGTCTCTCGTTTTGGAGATAATATCGGCTCTTTTTCTAGTTCTAATGATGTGTTAGGTTCCTGTTCTAATTCGACTTTTGATTCCTGTTTCAGTTCTGTTTCAGCCTCTGGTTGCAAATGTTTTTCTACCACCACTAAAACAAAACTACATTCATCAGTTAATTTTCAACTCATCAAAAATTTATTATTTTAATAAAGTACTGGTACATAAACAGATAAATCAACATGGCTTTTCAAGTCTATTTGGCTGAAAATAAACATGTATCAAGTATTAAACAAAGGTACTTTCAAAGTGTTATTTGAAGCATTTCTGTCTTGTCTAACTGATTAAGAATTTTAAAACCAATTTTTCTCAACACTGACTAGAGAACGAATGGAGCTCAAAGTATTGATTATGATGATTATAATTATAGAAAGCAATAAAAACGTTGATGCTGAAAGAAAATAAACAAAAATTTTTCATCTTGCAATGGATAGATTTAGAGGCATTTCTAAGCTAAAAACAAGTGCATTTATTCTAAATTTTTTGGAAAAAAAGTTACAAAATATTTTTACTAAGCCATTAAACAAGCAGTTTCTTCAAGTAAAAAGCAAGCAACAATTTTATACTAGCCGTTTTCTATCTCACCTACTCTTGCCAAGCTATGTTCTTCATCATCAGCGTCTTCACTGATCGCTGCAGCTGGTATCACTGTAGATGTTGAGGTAATATTTGAAGTTTTCACTTCTTCTGGTGAAGGTGTTCTTGGTAAACTCTTAGGTGACTGTATTTCAGCATCCTAAAAAAAGCTCACTGAGGGCTTGTTACAACTAAATAATATACTTTATTAAATAATTGTTTACAATTGATGGCTGAGGTGAGGCAACTTCGTCATGAAGGTCTTTTGGAGATGTTACTGTTGGAGCAGCTGAAATATTGTCTAAATTAATAAATTTAAGAAAAAAACACTCAGGTAGCTTTCAAATTTTATTAATTTCTCAGTGGTAATTAAGAAATACAATTCTTTCATTTACTTTTTAACTTAAATTATTTTGCTCAATCAAAATAACAGAATAATGCTAAAAAATGCATAAATTATACCCGATGGTGGAGAAGTTGTTGTAGACGGTCTTGAAGACCGTGCACCTGATCTTTGCTTAGAGCTACGACTAACTGGTACGCCGGTCTCACGAGCGACAATTTCAGCCTCCAGAAGTGTCGGAGAAGCTACTGACTGCAATATTTTGGAATTAACTTCTTTTCTCAATTACATTTACGTGCCTACCATATTGAGGGTTTATAAACTACAGAATTTGTTAACAGTTAGTAAAATACGTTTAGAGCTTAAACAGTATGCAGATATTATAGAGCATTGGCAAATGATGATACAATAATTTACAAATAATACAGCAATTCACCTTTGATATTGAATGTCTGCGACTGGAAACAACTGATCGGGAAAGTGGTATACCATTTTCTATAGCTCGTCTAATCAACTTCTTCATACGGTTGCATATGGTAACATCATCAGCTTCTCCAGGGATCTATAAAAAGTGATACTTATATATTAAGAAAAAAGAAAAGTTCTGAAATAAGCCTCATAATTCATGAACAAAATAAAACTCTAAAATTTAGGTAGATTTATTGATGCTAGCAAGAAAACTGATTGCTTATAAACATCATAATGTTTTACCAAATGCAATAGCTTCTGTTCATCAAAATATTTAGCACTTGGTAAAGTTTTCATTTTAAAATTCCAGATTTTTTGGTCAATGACTTCCGGATCAATCCCACGACTTTCCATATGATTTCTTAACGTAGCTTCATCATAATCCAAAATCATTACCATATCCACTTGTCGCACCTAAACATCTATTTACAGAAGAGAAGAACTTAATGTTTGCTGAAATTTATAGTCTCAAGTTACTTATACTCAAATCAAATTTTACAAAAAAACCTATAAAATTTTTTTTAGTTTTGAAGGTCATTAATTTATAAACTTCAAAGCACTAATTCTGATTGTTTTGCAACTACTACGCATTGAATTAACTTAATAACTGATTACAACTTATACCTTATATTTTTAACTATTTGGTCATTCAACAATTTTAAGACAGAGACGATTGTTAGTCGTTGAAATATTGAAGAGATTATTACGCCTATTATAACATTGTTAAAGTAATAGATAAAAAGTGTCCTGTTTTGTGTCTGCTTATACGTGTATTAAGATTAAAAATAAATTTTTTTCCAAAGCAGCGAACAGAATTCATGACGTATTACCTCACGTTCAAAATCTTCAACTTGTCTAGCCTCTCGTGGAAATCCCTCTAAAAGAAATGCTTTTGCATCCTGATACCTACCCATTTCTGCTTTAATAAGATCTAAGGCAAGGTTGTTTGCTATCAGTTCACCTAAAAAGGAAAAAGAGGAAATTTTACCAGTTAATAATCATGTCACACATTTATTTCTTGTAATTAAATATAAAGTGCAAAAAAAATCAAAAATTTTTTTTAGAAAAAAAGCAACTTTGATGGAATCTGTGTACTGCAAACTGCTCATTCTCTTTTTTCCCAAAAATTACTCTTTTTCAATAATAAAGTTTGTTATTGCAAATAAAAAAGTGCCGTTTTTATTGTCAGTTACCTCTCTGAAATTTTTCTGCTGCTTCTTTCCAGTCCCGATAACGATCTTTATATTTTTCAATTGCTGCACGAATCATATCAGGCATACATAAATGAATCAGACCTTCGTCTTCAAGTGTATCCCGTACCTTAGCAGCATATTTTGTTTTCCCCCCACCTGGACCACCTATAAATTTTCAACCTCAATTGAAGTGCGGCAAAATAAATTCAATAGAAACAACTTTTTCAGTTTTACTTTTACACACAAAAAAGTTAAAAAATCAATTACCCATAAATAAAATAATAGGCACTTCTGGAATTTTTGCTACTTCAGCTGCTTTTGTTAATGACGGTACCCTTCTGAGTTTTCTTTGAAGGTCTTGTGACGCAGACTGACTTGAAAAAGAAACAAAGATAATTTATAAATGAAAAATCTTTTGTGTTATTAACAAGAAATTGCAGAGTATTTGTCAATTGCTACTTGGTATATAACTCTCTAAAAAAAAAGCACTAAGTTTGGAACTAAAGTTATGTAACATTAATTAAAGCAAAAAATAATCTACTTCCCTAACTTGTTATACTTTTTATCAAAAAAAAATTTTGTTTTTAAAACTTTGAAGCAAAATAAAAGTGTTTACTAAAACTAGGCCATATGTAGCTGTAAATAGATTATAGAAAATTTGTCAAAATTACTAATAGCAAAGTAAATATCAGTGGATTGCTATTCTCATTTCTATTGTTTTAAAAAGTTTAAAAAAAAAACTATTTTTTTACACCAGTTTTTTTGCTATAACTTCACGGAACACCGTAACGATAAACTGAGAAGCACTGAAAATGATGGCACCAATAATGTTCTTAGAGTTTAAAAATACATCAAAATGGTATGCTGTTGTTGGCTATTTGTTGCGCTTGATAAAAGTGTTCTTGTCGAGAGAATAAGAAAATATAGGCTTAAAATATGATAAGCGAAGCAAAAAACAAATTTCTTTTAAAAACAGTCTTAACAGCACAGAATTGGATTTGTATTGTTACCTTTGTGCGCTATCCTTTAGCTTTGAATCGCTTTTCTCATCCTTCTTACTTCTAGTTTTAATTTCTGAAACAAAATTGCAGATCTTAGTCAGTCTGCCGAATAAAATGAAGCTTTAAAAAATTAAGAAGAAAAAAATTTATTTAACAAATAATAAAGCAAAAAAGTAAAAAAATAAAAAGAATAGAAAAGGTAATGTATTTGATTCTCTACAAGAAACAAGTGAATCATAACTAAGAAAAAATACTCTCTTTTAGTATTGCAGTTTGAGCGTGCTAAAAAAAAAAAGAGAAGACCAAAAGACCAAACTGAATGCAAATATAAATGGGTAATAAAAATTAAGAGAATTAAAATGAAAGAGGAAAAATCAAAGTTAAAAATTAAAAAATTAAACTTTTTTATTTTACTTCTTGTCTATTTACTTCTTATCCTCAACCTTCTTTTTCGTTCTTTTTGTTTTTTGTCTAAAATTTAATTTTTTTTTGACAAAAATGGCTAAAAGAGGAGGAACAAAGGAAAGAAAAATGATGGAAAAAAATGCACTAATGTTTAAGACAAGCGCCCTGTCGATGCCCAATGCTGGTAACCGGGTATCATCAATATCTGCGGTTGTCATCGCAAGCCGAACGCCCAACGGGCCGACATCACGGTTGAAGGTGGATAAATTATTGAAAAACATTGCAAAAAAAAGAAAAATAAATAAAAAAAAAAGAAAAAGAAAAAAAAAGAGAAGAAAAAAAAAGAGAAGAAAAAAATTGGTTCTAGCAATAAATCTTTTTGGGTAGGTTGTTTTGAAAAAAAAAAAAAAA
>UXUI01009300.1:0-13818 GCA_900576705.1 Enterobius vermicularis
ATATATATATATATATATATATATATATATATATCTATTTATTTATCTATTTTATACATAGTCAGCACATGCAAATGTTGGTTTATTTGTTTGCGCATTAGTTTCCTAATTTTCTTTATAATTCTTTTTTTTACTTAATTCGATCTTAAAAGAAAGCGTACTTTTTATTTTTGTGTTTTGCCGCTGAATAGTTCTGAAAAGAACATGTAGTTGAACGATAAGCACGTGAAGTGTCAGTTAAAAAGGAAAGAAAAGCAAGAGAAAGAATGAAATAAAAACAAAAAACAATTCTGTCTTCATTTTCCTTTTTCTCTTAACTACTCCAAAAATGAAAATTTACGTTTTAATTTTATAGAGGCTAAAATGGCAAAATTTTACTGTGCACAATTCTCGGCGCTGAATGAGAAAAAAAGAAAAACAAAAGTTTTTTTCAACTCAGTTAAAATTTTATCAACTATATCAAAAAATTTAAGACAACGAAAAAAAAATTTTTTTAATACCCGGTGGTTAAAAAAAAGTAATACTTTCAAATCTGATTTTGCGGCACAGGTGGTCGTGTTACTCAATGAAATTTTCATTTTTTTATGCTTTTCTCTTGTAAAGCGATTTGTGAAACGTGAGGAAAAAACATGAAAAGATGATAAGTGGTCAAATCTGATAAATTTGAACGTATGATACAGGAAAGGGCATGTTTATGAAATGCAGGGCGAAAGTAATTATTCAGTGAACCGACAGTCATCAAACATTTGATTACCGGTCAGATTCCACAGTAGTGAAGCCGTTGGAAAAGTGAAGGATTATGATGACTTTGATAGGTGCTGTCGAGGGAGGGTTTAGGAGTAGCAGTCTAACACGCAGCAATTTTCAATTCTCGGCAATACTCTTTTAAGAATGTTAGCAAACAAAGATCAGTAAAAAGAATAAAAAAGACAGAATAAAACTTTCAAGATCAAAGAATTATTAATGCTAAAATTGTTTTCTAAAATCTTACCGTAACAGAAAGAAATATCGCAAATAGCGTTGGTTTTAAAGAGCTAAAAAGAAGAAAACAGTAAAAGCAAAGAATGAGTACATTTGAAGCAAAATTACTGCAATAATCCTTTTCAATGTGTAAGAAGTTATAAGAGGAAGAAGGAGGAAAAGGTTAGAGCAAAAAACAACATTAACGCAGAGAAATTTTCTTCTGTGTTATTCTTGTTCTTTTTGCTCATTTTCTTTTTCTTATATTTTATTACATTAATTTCTTTATCAAATTTATTTAATAATGGAAAAAAGAAGAAAGGAAGAAAGGTAAACTACTAGAAAACGACTTTTCAATTCTCTGTCTGGTTGTTTTTTTTTTCAGCACAGTTCTTGACCTCGTTGGTCATTTGTAAGACAGTGTTAGTAAGAAACAAACGACACAGGAAGTGGGAAGCCCAAAAGAAGGTGTTCAAAAGATGGATTCTATAAAAGATTTAAAACTACAATTACAGTTGAGTACAGCGTTGTTCTGATAACAGCAATTGTTTGTTGCATACTGTAACGACTTCAAACAAATAAAATTGACAAGACAAGTTTTATCCCCCAATTTGTCAGGTTTGTTGTCGTGCTTACTTTTTTTGAACTTTATTTTTCTTGGTGCATTTTTCTAAAAAAAAGAGTTATTGCTTTGTTAATTGTTTTCTTTAGAAAAGGTAATTTTAATTGTGCGCAAGTTTCTCGACAGATTTCTTTTTGAACAATATATGTCTATTTGTCTCTTTTACCTCGTCGATGTCGAACTCTATGCAGATGGAAAATGAAAGAAACAGTAAAGCCAATTCGGTTTTATACGTTTCTTTGGAGATAAAAAGTAATGATCGTTTGTATTTCAATAAATTTCTTTTAAAAGTTTTTTCTTATTTCTTCGCACTCTTTTTTTAATTTTGGTATAAATTCACTTTTCTCGTTCTTATTTCTCCGTTTTAAAGAAAAAATTTTAAAGTTGTTACTGAATTTTGGTTTTGAGCAAGACGGCTTAGAAAAATTTGGAAACAAAAATGGTATATAGAACGCAAACCTAAGACTGCTTTGCAAACCTGGAAAGAAGCTTTGAAAAATATCTTTATAAAAAAATCTGTTGCTTCTTCGTAACCTTTTTTTTACAGTGAAAAATGGTTGTATATTTATTAGCATTAATGCAAACATCAAAACAGATCACTGAAAGTAATTGAAAAAAAAAGCAAAGAAAAAAGCAAGGCTTTCTGCAAAAGGAACAAAAAAAGAGGAACTGACAAAATTTGCAAAAAGTAGGAAAACAAGAAGAAAATAAAAAAAGAACATTTGGTATGAAACGAAACAAAAATTTTATTCTTTGTTTTAACAACTGTTATTTATTAGTGCTGTTTAAAACTATTGCAATTTATTTTTTGCAATTTTTTTTATTAATTTTTTTTACAAAAATTTTGATTGTTCTTAGATGGTTAGTTGCTTATGACTTTTTGCTTTATCGGTTTCTATTTCGTTTTTTTTTTCTTAAACTATGAAACATTTTCTCAAAGAAACTGCGCTTGTTTCATTCTCACGCAACCCAGTTATCGGAGTTATCAGTAAGTAAACGACAACAGTTCTGTGAAAATGACAATCTTTTGAGAAGATAGGCCTTGATAAGGAGCATTTTTGTCAATGGCGCAGTGGTGATGTTTCAAATCAAATATTTTGAAAACAGAAACTGTGTAATATTACTGCAACAGCTCTTTGACCTAAGTATATTGTCTTTTGCAGAAAAAAAAAAACCAAAAATTAAAATTTGAAATAACTTTGATGTAGATATCGTACAGGGAAGGAGTTAATATTAGCAATGTTCATCAGTGAAAAACACTCTTAGCTTTATGCTTGTAACATACAGAACATTCATTTTCGGCATTTTTTTTCCTTTTCAATGCTTTTTCTTTAATTTGTAGAAAAATAAACAAAAGAACACTGAAGATGAATTTTAAAAATAGATTATGGTTTGCTGATACGCGTTAAAAAACTGCAGAAAAACTGTTAGTTAGTGCATGGATTACATCATAATGAAAAGCCTTGATTCCGCTTTAAAACAACTTGTAGTCAGCTAATTTCTACTTATTTTATAATGGTAAACTTAAAGCAATAGCGAGAAGTAAACAACAAACTAATAACATTATAAACATGTGGACCGATACATATTCTTATACCTATTTACTTATTTATTATATTTTTCAAAAATTTACCATTTTTATTGCTGTTTTAAAGTTTATAATTTATTGTTTTTCTTTTCAGTTGCTTATGACTTAATTAACATTTGTAAAACAATCGTTTTTTTTCTTGTTTTTAAAATGTCACTTTATCAGTCCTAAACTGTAAAATTTTTTCTGATACTCTCTCAAAATGAGCAAACAACTTTCCTCTTTCCTCTCCCTTCTTACTGTTTTTATCACTGCCAAAAAAGAGTATCTGTGTCGCCAAACCATTTGTGTTATTCGTTTGAAATTTTTAAGAGTTATAGAACCTACAAATTGACGTTTTTAGACTCTAAAACAGTAACAGGTCGTCTAAGGTATGTGTTAAGACAGTGAGTCAAATAAGGTACAGATGAAAAGACTGAAAATCATTATAGACTTCTTTCTTAATCATCTGTGACTGAATCTTCCAATTATCTATTCTACTATCAGATTTGGAAGGTATTACTTAGCAATAAAGTGGAACTAGCCGTTAGTTAAGCTAATGACAGAAGACAAAATTATGCTGCAGCATGTAAAGGTCAGAGTATATTTTAAAATGGTTATAAGAATATAAAAAATTAAGATCATAAAGTTTTACCATGACTACTTTGTTCTCAAAACTTTTTTCCTGTCTTTTTTTTAGATTTTTATATCGTTAAAAGTGTTTTTAAAAACGTTTATCGTTACAGATATCTAAGCCACTATTTTACCTCTGAATTGTCATTTTTCTGACTGTAAGTTTCTTAGTTTATTAACTCGTCAACAAACATAAGTACACTTCAAAAGCAGCACTAAGTTCTTCAGCGTTCTGATGAGTTTGGAGATACGTAAATAGGATGATGTTGCTGAAAACATTCAATGAGGTGCTGTTTTCCACTTTATGCTTTAAAATGTCTATTTTACACATATATGTAAATAAATAAAATTTTTTGCACAATAAAAGACAAAAAAAGGTGAGTAGTTTGCCAGAAACTGAAATTTTCATTTTTTTTTATTACTTTTTCTCTCGATAGCCTAAAAAGCTTGAAGCTTTAATGGTATTTAACCATTGGAAAAGATAACAAAATCATGTTGTTCTATTTTCTATTTTTCTGGTAACTATGACTGTCTTAAGGTTTAGCTTTTAACTTGCATTTTTAATTACATACTAAGATTTAGCAAACTTTTATTTGGTGTTTCCAGTATACTTAGCTAATTGTACTTTTTCAAAATTTTTTACGAGATACTCTTGGTATTCCTGCAGTTTTTGCTGTGTTTTCTTGAAATTCAAGAGTGATTGAAAATAAGCTTAGATACTGCTTGCCATGAATAAGTAGTAGAAGACAACGAAGGCCAATCACCGTTACATATTAGAACTTGGCTACTCGCAACACAGCATTAACTTAAGTGTTTCTTTGATTTATTAATGAAGTTTCACTTAATTGCCAATTCAATTCCAAATCTAATTTCAGTTTTTTTTAGTACTATCAGAAACATAGCGGATATAAAAGAAGCTAATAATAAACCTTCGACACCTCAAACACTCAAAAAACCACTTTTTTTTTTAAAAAATAAGGTACTCTTTCTAAATTTTTATTTCTTATACTTTAAGTAACTCTTTAATCGACATTTTGTAGTATTATAGAACACTACTGCAAAACATGCTAGTAGTAAAACAAGAAAAGTTTATAAAAAATTTTTTGAGCTTGGCATCAATTAAAATTTACATGTTTCTTAAGTAACAGTCGCAATTACTTATATTTACTACTGACCATTCTCGAGTCTTTACCATATTTAACATTAGAGTGCGTGTGACTTTCTTTTAAAAATTCTTCTAAGTTTCTTTATGAGAATAAATGGCTTTGAATTTCTTTCAGCCTAAAACTAATAATGCATTTCGCTTTCTGACCTTTTTAAGTATAAGATTTTCTCATTAAGAATTACAACATTTGATCAAAGATTTTTGTAGCATTATTTGCCTGAAAATGAAACTTTCTAACTCAAAAAGCACCTTTACCTATAAGCAAACAAAACTTGGATTATATTGAGACAACATAACTTTTTACTAATGTGAAATAAGAGTCATCGAGTCTATATTTCTGCCTATTGAAAGGAGTAGAGAACAACATTTACTAAAACGTGTCTTTTTCAGCTGTTTAATTAACACTTTTGCTCTTCAACTAAATTTTGTAAAGTTTCATTAATAGGTACTGAATTTCTTAAATAATTTTAAAACGATTAATTGCATTAAACAGCCTATTACAGCAAATTGCTGCGTTGGATTCTAGTTTTCAATGTATGAAAAAACTAGAGATCTTTGTTTTTTGTTAATTTTGAACAATATTAACACTTGTAGTTTTAAGCCCGTAATCAGCTGGCTCCAAATACATTTGACCAACTTTCATATCAGATTTTTTGCAATTAATTGCTCAGAATTGGTCAGTATTCTATTCTTTAAAATTATTTACGTCATATAAAAACACGGAATAGACTAGTCTAAATACAAGCCGAGAAATTTCCTATTTAATGATTTCTTTTTAGATAATTTTTTTCAAGTGTTTGCTATCGCGTACTACAAAGAAAGAAACAAACAAGCAAAGAAAAAAATTAAAGAAATATAACCACATATATATATACGCATCATTACTAAAGTTACTCCTTCCATCATATTTCATAATGATAACTTCTCTGGTCAATTTTTTTGTACTACTGTGAGAACAAAAGGTCGAAGAAAAACGTGTAATGCATTTTAAACAGACTTTTAATACTCAGTTCCGTCTTATGGCCAAAAGGACATTTTAAAGATGCAAAGGTCAGTTTTACAAAAAAAAGTTGCCAACTTCAGCAACGGAAGAAGAAGAGGAAATATAAAACCTTTTTATTCCATCGTTTTTCGTTTTTGACTACTTTTTTAAGTTCAGCTGACAGTTCAGCACTAATTAGTACTTTAACCTTAACCTGTGTAAAAAGACGACAGGTTTTAGCTGGTTAACATTTATTGTTGAAATGAAAGTTCAAAAAGTGAACGCTGTTGTAATTAAGCCAAGTAAGAACAACAATTCTACTTTTTTCTTTTAAAGAAAAAATTTTCTTTATCATTAACAACACTATGTCTAGCTGAAGCTTCAAAAAGACACTACACAGACTATCGAATCGTTGACTACACAAATTTCTAAGTAACACGATCTATCTTGCCTTGTCAGATACATCAGTTGCAAAGTTATAGAGTTAGCTGCCTATTCGACCTCTCTCCTCGTTTTTTCTATTCTTCAGTGATGATAATAACGAAACAGATCTCAGTGCTAGATCACCGCTTATTTGTATATTGGAAGTTTCTTAATCATTCCTGTCTGGCAATAAATGATCTTGATTATTTGATACAGCTGCAAATGTTGAAGTAGTTTGATTAGTATGACATAAACTGGTTTGAGGTATCAGAATATACGGCTGGCCGTTTCTTCAATTATTCAACATTTTAATACTTTTAAGTTTTCTTCCTTCTTATCGCAGCCACTTATGAAATATTCAATCTAAAAATCATCAACAATTGCAGCGTCTGCTAATAAGCAGATCAGACTAGAAGGATGTCTTTGTATAAACTGATCGTGCACTGATTATGTTGAGGAAGATTACAACCAAAAACAAGTACAGAAGCTTTTTACAAATTCTGATTTTTGATAAAAGGTTCAGCAACCCTCAAGGACTCGAAATGAAAATGCTGGTTAATCTTGACTTAATGCTTAGACTCACGACCAGCCAATATGGTTCAGTCGGTGAGACGAGAAAGACGTGTGAGTAGCGCTGTACCTGTCATCACAGTTTTTTTTCGTTTTCTTCTTCGTTCTTTTTTTTCCTTTTCGGTGATCATTATTCATTTACGAACTATTCAATGCAACACCAAACTACAAGTTGAACAGATCAGAATTTATGAATGACGATTAACTGCAATCAACAAAATCTACTCGCAAGAAGCCAAACCTATAGTAGTATTTTGTTTGATACATTTTCAGTTTAAAATGGCTTTCTTTTACATACCAAAAAAAAAAAGATTTTTTTAAACCAAACGAAACATTGATATTTTACGTTAAGTAAGTTTACTTCATGATGCACACTGTCGTAGTAACAGTGAAAAAACTGTTAAATTGTTGAAACTTCACAAAGGTTTTACAAAAACATTTTAAACCAAAACCAACTCGCAAAAAATATTTTCTTTTCTTCCTCTTTAGTGCTTCCCAAAAGTACTGTCTACCTTTTTAAGAACAATAATAAATAGTGCAAAAAAAAAAATAAAAAGATGCAAAAGTAAAATATTTTGCAAATAAAAAAAAATAGAAACAACGTTTACATTTTTTTTGTCATAAAACTATTCATCAGTCTTTCGCTGTGATAAAACCGGTCAAGTAACGATTAAATTTTTACGTATACTATTCTTATAGTTTTTCAAAATCAAGAAATAATTGTTGTCTAAGTGTATTTATAAAAGAATTTGATCGGTCCTTTTCGATGCCTTGGCTCAGAATTTCATATTGCACGTTCACTTGTAGAACAACCACTGATTATGCGTATCAGTGTGTCGGCGATAGCAACGTCAGTAGCCCCCAGTAGCAAGTAATAAGAACAACAACACACACTATTGTCATCATCACCGTCGGCGTCATTATTGTCTATCATCGTCAGTATTGACAAAAGCAAAAGCAAAATGGCAGCAACACAGCAGCCGTTACCATCGTCGTAAACTTTAATAGATCTTTTCACGAATGCCATTTCTGTTCAGTAACATATGGTTTATCTGAAATTTGATAAAAACTGATCAGTGATTCAAGGCTATGAGATATGACTGAACAAATTAATGTTGACGATGACCAATTGGTAGGAAAACGTTTGAAAAGTTAAAATAATTTTTTGGCTGATATTAGTTCAATGATTCACTCATTGGTTGTTTTCTGATTTTTCGGTCTACTAGTGTTTCTGTATTTGTAAACGTCAGAAAGACTTAATTTTTAGCTCTAAATATTCCTTGATTATTTAAAATAGGATTGAGTGCTGTTACAGCAGGAAGTTGTTGATAATAAAGGGTTAACTAAAAAATAACCTCTAAGATGCTTTCAGTCGATCGTTCATTTGTTACATTAAAGAAAATAAATCAAAATTTTTTCAGATGAACACTCTTCTGTAACAATTCTTTTGCTTGATTTCTTTTAGTTTCTTTTTCTGTTCTGTTTTATTCAGCTATTTCTTATTTGCAATTATTTGCTTTGCTATAATAAACAAATTTTAATGTAAGAATTACGCCATTTCTGATTGCCGTCAATGATATGCGTTTTGCGTAAATCTTCAACAGTTTTTATTTTACAAATCCTCTCTTCCGATTTATCCACTTTCCGCTTGCACCCATTTTTTTGTTTTTTTTTTGTACTTTAAAATTATACGTTGTTGTTTTTTGTTGCTAGTTCTTTTTTTCATTTGTTTTTGAGAAAGAAGAGAAGTTCTATACTTTAATTGTTACATTTTTCGTTGGCACAGTTTTTTTCTTGATTAAAAAAGATTATTGGTTTTAATTTTTTTTACTAGATTTATTAAGGTAAACTCGAGTGAACAACTTTAAATTTTTTTTACTTTATTTCTAGCAAGAATGAAATTGATCGTTGTTGGTGAGCATATATCTGGTTGTTCAGAGAGTTGTACAGTATAATGCCATAATGTTGTCTTTTATCAGGTTTAATTCCTTATTTTGATCTGCGTTTGTTCTTTTGCTTTTACTAATAAGTAGTTATTTAGACGTTGCGACGTCGTTTTATATTAGATTTGCGAAAAAAAACACAAAAATCTGAAAAAAAAAAAGATAAAAAGTAATGTTTTCGACACTTTGGAGGAAACTACCGCTGAAAAAGACGATGATCAATGAGATGATGTATATTGACGAAACTGATGGTAAGTGATCAAATCAAATGACTCATTACCTGATTAACTGAAAGACTAAATTTGGCTACATTGCTGGTGGACAAAAAAAAAGTAGTCTAAATTAGTTAGTAGTTATAACAGCTTGAAATTTGCTTATTAAATATGCTAGCATACTTTTTGTTGAATACATTTTTATTGTTTAAAACCGTAACGGTGAAATTTTTTTGCAGAAGTTCAAACTGAAATACCGTCATTGCCGAGCACACCGGTACCGAGCGATGAAAAAGGAGAAACTTCGATACGTAAGTGATAATCAATAACAGATTCTGCTTCAACGTTTTTTCTTAAATGATAATTATATGCTTCTAAATTATCAAAAATTTGTTGCAATTACTCGGAATAAACTGACTAATTTTGTTCTCAAAATACTTCTCATTTTTAAAATTTTACTAGTATTATATTGCAAAAATATACAAATTTTCATTTCTGTTGATATTATGTTGGCACTTTTTATACGATTCTTCTTTTTTTTCTTTATCTACTCTTTCTTCAATTGCTTTTCTAACGTATAACTTCTAAATTTTTTTTCTTCTTTTCTATGGTTGCGATTTCTCCTGTCTTTTTTTACGACTGTTTTCATCTCTGTCTTCCAATTTGTAAATTTTTTCTTGGTTTGAAGACTTTTAAATAATCAAATAGCTTAAAGAACCCTAATTTTCACTATACTCGTATGTAAATTATAAGGAAAAAACTAGCCCAAAAGTAGCAGCAATAATAAATTTAGAACTGGTCGTGTATTACTTAAAATAAGCAAAATTTTGTTTTGTAATTGAAAAAGAAAGTGAAATAAATTGTTAAGACAAATAAAAAAAACTTCTTTTTTTGATCAACCAAATAACTGTTATCAGTGGCAAATTTATATAATTTAATAGAAGAAAAAGGAAGGACTGAAATTAAGTGTATGGTTTGCTGCTGTTATCAAATTCTTTGTGAGCAAAAACATGAATATGCAGTGAAATAAGTTCAGTTCAAAAAAATTTACCTTTTATATTTAATAGTTTTTCAACGTATATCATCTTTTAGCCTTTTTCTTTTGAGCTGCTATTTGGTTGCTAATTCAAATTATGGTTAAAGGCATTTGCTCTAATGCTAATGGAGTATTAAAACTGATCTAACGGTTAGATAAAACCATTCGTTGATATTTGTTGGAGCAAAAAAAAAAAACAAAAAAATATGTTATATGTATCAATACGTTCAAAATTTGTTTCGTTTAGTATTCTTCCTTTTTTTTTTTTTTCTGTTCTTTTGTCATACATCAATTTTCAAGACTTATGGTTAAGGAGGTGTTAAAATACAAAAAAAAAATTGGAGATTATAACAAAAAAAAAAAAATGTTTTTTTTCTAAAATTTAATTTAATATTAAGATGCTTCGTAATTAAATACTCAAAATAATTTTACTTTTAACTATTTTTGTAATATATAGCTTTGAATCTTGTTGACTGTTTAGAAGTAGTTGTAGAGAATGGAGGAGAGAAAGTAAAAGTGAAAATTTCAGCATTTTTTCAGTAACTTTTCTTATTTATTTTTTATTTACCTCGAAAACTATGTCATCTTTTACTGACTGAGCTGTTTATGAGACAAAAACTGTTTCTTTTAGAAAGCAAACTATTGACATCACCACAACGTATCTGATCTGTGCAGTTGGTCTGAGCAGTAACACATGTTTATAAACCTTCTTCTCAAATATTTTCTGTCGGCTATAATTGATCGTCACAAAATGGTTGACTTGCTCATCTGAAGATAATAAGTATTTGGGTCGTTAAAAAAACAGATTTGCGTGTGAAAAATTTTTTCAGCTTAACTTCAGTTGCTCAGTCGCTGAAGTTTATTTGTTGGTATGCGTAATTTTTCGAGCAAAAAGTTTGAAAGAAAAGTTTAGATTTTCTGCTTGAAAACTTACTAATGTAAAAATGAGAAGTTTGTAAGTAACTTGGCTATAATGTTCTTACAAAAAAAAAAAAAACTGTTTTTTGAAATTATTACATTTTTATATCGTCTACGAGACTGCTACATACCTGTCAAATTTTCAGGTTTTTAATGTTTTTGTTACTTATTTTATTATTGCTACAGTTTCTACAATGGGTACAGCAGAATGTGAATTGGAAAAGAAAATAGATAAACAAATCAGCAACTCTTTTTTTGAGTTGACATTTTTGCTTTTTTATTTTGCACTTTATAATATTCTTTTTTGCTAGCTTAACAAATTTTCTAACTTCTAGGTTTAATGAATCTGAACTTCTCACCTAAAAAATAACCTTGCTTCGTGCTACATTTTTCTCGACTTTATCAACAGATTATGACCTGAATAAAGCAAATTAGTCCACAAACTTTTATTTAATTTCTAGAACTTTTATATCTTGATATTACTGCTCTTTTTTTGCTCCTTTTTTACATTATTAAAATTCCCAATAGAAAGGTTTAGTTTATTTATTACACATTTGTTTTGTTTTGTAATCTTTTCTGTTTGTTCTCTATAATTGTCATTCTCACATTGGAAATGTTGCAATGTAAACATATCAAAAAAATTCTTCTTTCATTTATCTTTGACTTTTCAGCACTGTTACTTCTTCCCCCAAAACTACAATTAAAAAGCCTTAAATTACTTGTTGGTTTAACCAAAAAATAAAACAAAATAAAAAATTAGGAGTAGAAATTACAGCAAAAGCTGTACTTAGTAAACAAAATTTATTTAACCAAAATAACTATCCATAACACCGGATGAGCACTTGAACAGTGATTTGTGATGAACGAAATGGAAATAAACGTTGTAGAAGAAGAAAATGGCGGTTTGTTAAGTGGAAAAAAAGAGGAAAGATGCCTGCTATAAAATGAATGATAAAATTGCATGTATACTATGAAAGGTTAATTGCTTTTTTTGCAATCGAATTGCAAGTTTTTTGTGCTTCTTTTTTTTGGGGTGGTGGGGGGTGGGGGGGATTGCTACCACAAATGATTGCTCCTGTAGGAAAGACAGCAGTGAAAATTGATGACAGTTTTTAGTGTTGAAAGTAATGTTTTTTCTTATGTCTTTTTTTTGATCAAGAATGACAGATATGCTTGAATGAAAATGCTTAAATGTATATATCCGTATGTAAATATATAAATGTAAATACTTGTACAGTCTTTTCAGTTTCTACATTTATTTCTGTTCTATTTTGCTTTCCTTTTCAACTTTGATTTTTGATTGTTGTTGTTGTTGTTGTGCTTGTTCTCGCTTTTTAACGAGCATAATATTGAAAAACAAAAAGCAGAAATTTTCTCTTTTTTTTGCATTAAGAATAATACTGTATACCTATTTATACTTATTATATTCAAAAAATTTTTTCTTTAATATTCTTTTCACTTGCAAAAAAAAAAAATCTGTTTTAGAAAATGATAAATTATTGGGAAAGTAGAAAAAAATGTGATTTTTTATACGGAGTTGCCATATTATCTGCTTCAAGTGAGGCAGTTTATAAAGCACATGATATCAGAAGAAAAAAGAGAAAAACGAAAAGAACTAGTAATAAGCTCACTATTTTACTATAAAAATTAATACGAAATTTATAGTTTCAACCTTTATACCTTTTCAACTTTGATTATATAGTTTTCTTCACATTTATATACTGAATCTTCTTTCATTTTTTATTTCGACATTTGTAGTCTGCTAAGTGAATGAAGATAATTTTAAGCTGCAAAATTTATATAATGCAGCAGAACTTTGCAGCGCTTTATATTTACTGAAAATCGAAACCAATTTTTACAGTAACGGTTACTGTACAAAAAAAAGAATGGAGTAGAGAAAAGCTGCAGCTTAGTAGTTTTATTTTACTTTTTTCTGGTCGTTCCATTATTTCTTTCAAAAAAAAAGGCTTTATATCACAGATAATGTATAATTCTTCACTGCAGTTGTGGTACCTGCTTTTTTTTCTCTTTTTATTTCTCTTAGTTTCCTATTGACCTTGTGTCATTATTAGCGGCGAAATAATCTTTAAGCATTGGCATCGAGGGATTTTGATGAAAAACACTGTTAAAAAATGCTTGTCAAATATTGTTTTTAATTTAAGAAAAAACTAGTTACTCAACTTTTTTTTGCTTCTTTCAAAATTTCAAAATTTGTAACACCGCAATGTCGGGAAAAAACCAATTCGCTATGATTTTTATGAGTTTTTTTTTCGTGGTGGATGTTGTATAAATACGATATATGTTTATTTATTTAAGTTTATATCGTCATTAAACTGGGATTTTAATCATCTATATTATCTTTTTAATTTCAATTTAATCAACTTTGTGAACTAAGAAGAATAGAAAGAAGGAAAAAACAGTATGAAATGGATAGATTCATCTTGAAGTTGGTAGATTAATTTGAGAATGCAAAGGACTATCATTTTGTTTGATTTTCCATTTGGTTATCAAAGTTCTTTTCTGCTTTATGCTAAGCATTTAACACTGTCTTTGTCGTTAGCATCTTATCATTTGTTTTTTGCAGCAGAAGAAAAATTATGAAACTTACTAGGCTTTTTTTGGCTATAATTAGCAACTTTTTTTGTAGGTGAAGAAAGAAGATCGTTTTAATTTGAAGTTTTTATTGTTAATATTATGGTTCACCTCTTAACATCTTATCGTTTTAGAGATTCTACGCTTCAGTTTTGATAACTGGATTAGAGAACAGCGTTTTTTTTTTTTTTTTTT
>UXUI01009302.1:6964-20210 GCA_900576705.1 Enterobius vermicularis
AGGCTTGTGTTTTTCCAACTAGTTTATTACATTTAGAAATGATGAGTGAAAATCGAATGATCAGTTGGGAAGAGGCAGAACAGATTCTGGGGGGAACTAATTATAATGAACCAGTAAAGTCATCACTACCCGCACAGACTAGGCCCACTGAGCCTGACAACGATACTGATGTTGACGCCTCAATAGAACGGTTACAGCGAAACGATCCCACATTAAAAGAAATTAACCTAAACAACATGAAAGTTAGTTAGTCCAGATTTTTTAAAGCATAATAATATGAAGAACTTCTTTCAACGGCACCAAATTGTATCAAGCAACAGGGAGGAAAAGCTATTTTATTCATAACTTCTCTTTATTTTGGTTTTTCTTATTGTATAGTTAAGGGTCAAATCCTCCTTGCGTTGGGCAATCTGAATAGATTGTCTTAGCGCTAAAGGTATTGAGTAATGACTTGCATTAATTTAACAGTGCCATCGATATTCAGCGTACTCCGATACCTCAAGTTAAGAGGTTAATTGAAGCAATCAAGGATAATACGTATCTTGAGAAACTGTCACTTGCAAACATGGGACTCTATGATGGGCATCTAGAGGTCACTTTTGTCATTTTCTCACTGATATTTATTTGTCTAAAATTAACTTCTTCAAGCTTACTTACTTATCTGCTTTAGTCGCTTCTTTTCAAGTTTTTTACTTTTTGTTTTTGGTGTATTTAAGGTGAACATACTGCTAGTTAAATAATATGAACTTACATTTCATTGATTTTTTATGAGCCGAGGAAGATGCTGAAATTTTTAAAGTACATAAGTTTAGGTCACATAAATTATTGCAAGGTAGGTTACTTAAAGAAGTCTAATTGGAATTGCTTTAGTATTATATATTTTATAATCTACTTTACAGCCTTTGCTGGAAGTGATTGAAAACAATCAAACGTTACGTGCTGTGAACTTGGAAACCAATTATTTAGGAGGAGATTTTTTTGGAAAATTGTTTAAAGCTGCTTTGAAAAATCAAACGCTTGAAGAAGTTAAAGCAGTCAATCAGGTACAATGCTTACGTAGTACACATATAGATACTTTCTGGAACTTTATTATTTCTAGTCGTATTTATATCTTAAAACAGATAATTACTAAATTTATAATTCAATTAGTTTACTGATTACTACGCAGACAATAAATACTGGCAATCGCTGTAATTTACAGCTGTGACGCTGTCGCAAGCACAGTACAATTAAGCTTTTTTAGGGAGCGACCTTTTCCACAGTGGCCGAAAAAGAAATAATAGATGCTATTTATGAGAACAAAGGGCTTATTAAAGTTTCAATAAACCTTCGGTTGCCTGAGGGCAGGCACAAAATCGAAAATGCTATGTTACGTAACGGCGAAATTAGTGAGGATTAACCATTCATTGATCCGTTTTGTTCCATAATCTGGTAGTATATTTACCGTTAGCTAGCACAATTGTTAAAATCATCTGTCAGTTTAACCGAAATTTGGTAATGAAAGCTGTCAGTTGATTGTACTTACTAAACCTTTTAGGACGTATATTGAGACGACAAGCGGCGCAGAAAGCACAAGAGGAAGCAGCCAAGAAGAAGGAAGAAAGTGAGGTAAAGCCAAAAAAAGAAGCTAAAAATGCGTCGGAAGCTAAAAGTAAAGGTTCAAAAGATAGTAGTGAGAAGAAAATTAAGGCTGGTAAAAGTACCGAGAAGAGTGCCACTGAAAAACCTTCAACAGCAAAGACAGAGAAGGCTAGTGCAGGAGGTGCTTCAGTAAAAGCGCCATCAGCGAAAGCAGATAAAACTAGCGCCAAGAGTTCTTCCGAGAAAACACCATCAGCGAAAGCTGAAAAGACTGGCGTCAAGGTTGATTCTGGGAAGACTCCATCAGCGAAAACAGAAAAAACCAGCGTAAAAAGTGCTTCTGCGAAAGTGCAGTCAGCGAAAGCTGAAAAAACTAGCGAGAAAATAGCCGGTGACAAAGCTTCATCAGCGAAGGCTGAAGAAAAACCTATAAGTAAAGCTAAAAAGACATTATCAGAAAAGGATTCTGTCGTGCAGGATGGAAAAGATTCTACAGGGAAGGAAGGCAAATCGGATTCGGGAGAAAAAGCTGCAATAACAGCCAAGCAAGTGGAATCCACGAGCGAAAGCTCCTCGAAACCGTCAGATAGCAAACCAGTAGCTTCAACCACTAAGTCGAAGACAACCGGTGCTAAAAAGGTTGTTTAGATCGACAGATATCGACCTGTAAAAACTTTTTTTTTGATTAAAGGCATAAATTTTTTGACGAAATAAAAATTTTCCCAGATGAAGAATTTTTTGAAAGAAATTTCTGACCAACCAATAAATCAGGTCGATATATTCCGTAAAAATGCACGATTTAATTTATGTTCAATCTTATGCTGTTAAATGACTAACGGTTAAGAGACAGTGAATGATTAAATATTCATTATGTAGAACATAGCATGCAGCAGATTTATAAGAAGCATTTAAATTTTTCTTAGACTAGAAAAATTTTCATTTTTTTATAACTTCAGTCATCTTGTGAACACTGTCCAGTTTTGTCCAAATGCGATCATCCAACTAATTTTTACTCTTTACTTATTTACTTCTTGCTTTATGGTACAAAAGAGCATCTCGAGGCCGTCTGCGTTAACAGGCGTCCCTTCTTCTTTGTTGCTGCCGCGGCCTGAACCTTCGTTCTAACATGCACATACAACAACAACAGCAACAACAACCAGAATACCAATTTTATGTGTCATAGAGAGGATAATTCTCAATTATTCTTCTCTCTGTCTATGACCTAAGTTGATTTCTAAGCGAGCGCAGTTTGCTGCAACATTGGTTCGGCAACGCTCAGGCTTTTCAAAGAAGCAAGTGTTGAGCTACTTGAAAAACTTGAGTAAATTTCGTCTTTTGCATGGTGAATCAAATGTGGCGACTGTTGACCGGTATTAACAGTTACGGTAGCTGTCAGTAAAATCCAAACTACCATTCTTAATTATTATTTTCTTCTTCTTTCCTACGCTTGAAGAATGCTGATGTTTTTGTTCAGAAGGAAATGTCTTGTCAGATTAACAATGAAACGTTGATCTGTTCCAGGCTGCTGAAAATAAATCTGAAAAGAAAGCCTCTGAAACGGTCAAGAAGACTGACAGTGATACCACCGAAAAACCAAAACGAACAACAAAGACGGGAACGAAAGCGGCACCTAAAACGACACCGAAGCCAGCTGCTGCAAAAACAGCGGCTGGTAAAAAGATTGATGAACCGATGAAAGTGTATCCAGGAAGAAAAGTGTGATCTATGCTGCAGTTTTCAGACAAAAAAAAAAGGCATAAGAAGCTTTCTTAGCGACGTGCTAGCTTTGATTGTTATTTTTTGTCTTTTTTTGTTTCTTTCTCTACTTGCGCCAAAAGTTTTGCCATTGTGTTTTTATAGAGAGCAAGTTTACTGTATGAAAACAATAGATATTTGATCTATAGAAAAATAAAAAAGGATAACAAAGGAACAAAAAGAAAAATAAAATTTAATTTATTTGTATAACTAAAAAAGTAATGTTCACATCGTGTATTTCATTGAAAATGTACACACTGCTGAGTAATTACGAATTAAAATGCTTGAGAACCTTCTACAAATCTTTGCATTATTGTTTCGTATATTTGACCATCAATTGAAGTGACTGTATCTGCCTGAAATGAGTGATTTTTGAACCGTAATCAATTATCAATTGCCCAACATCTAAACTTTCTAGTGCTATTAATTAGACTCCGTTTTTGATTTTGCCCTCTTTTCCCTTCTTCGTTTTGTTTTTTTTCTTCTTCCCCCATGTTCTTAAGTGTTCAGTAGTTTGTGTTTTTTGTCAGCAATATTATGAGAATCCGGGTCATAATTTTGCTAGTTTTTTTCTGTTATTCCAATAAAGTGAGTGAAGTTACTTTATCGGTCAAAATATTGCAAGTGTTACACTAAAAACTACCACCTAAGAAATTATGGTAACAATAATTGAGTATGGCAATCTAGGTATCCCAATTTTCACACAAACTTAGTCGACAACAAAAAGAAGGCCGAAAAATATTGTCACCCAGAGCAAAATACTAAATGAACTCCGTAAAAAGTGCCAAAAACATTTTAAAGAGATCAAGCTGTTAGTGCTATATTCAACCATCAATCGAAGTGACTGAATGCAGTAGCTAAACTGAATCTTTAAGGCAGTAGAGGTGTTGTGGAAACAAGTCTGCTCTGCCTTATTATGTTTTTAAACTCGATGAAACTTTTAATAGGTCCCTCTCAGTAATCATTTACACCTGCAATCTTGAAATACTTAAGTACCAATTTCGCACTTCTCGCTAAGGCAGCATTTGAGCTTTTGTAAAACCAAAGTGACTTAAAATTACGCATAGCAGCAATAGCACATTATACACCATATACCAGAAGCCTTATTTACGATAATTACTCGCTGTTGCACCCTGACTTGCTTAACATACTGTACTTTTGGTTCTGCATTTCTGAAGGAAATCTTTGCCAGATGACATTAAGAAGAAAGTTTTATATTAATTTTCATATGTCTTCTTACCGACACTCTCCTGCAGCACGAAGAAAAATGTACAAATACGATCGATGGCGGAGAGTAGAAACAAAATAAAATTTTTTTTAGAGAACAAAGAAGAAGAAAAAGTGCCTTCTGAGTAGCATAGGTTTTTATAAAGGCTGACAAAAAAAAAAAAAAAACGGAAAACTGTGACATGACAAATTAAATTCAAGAACTTCATTTTTGCTTCTTTGATTCGCCAATATTTTTTAGAGAATCCCGTTAAGAAGGCTGCAGATCTGATAGAAAAATGAAAAAATATTATCCTAGGCTGGAAGTGCAAATTACAAAGACAAAACATTCAAATTAGTACAAACCGGAAAACAAACGGCGTCTTTCAAGATGCATAACAATGAAATGCGGCGACAAAAGGGGTAGCTTCTTTTTTCAATCAAGAAACACCAGTGCAGTGTTACTGTATTCAAGTAACAACTGAAAAACTGCCAGCGTGGGTATTTTAGTATTTTATATTTTGAAAGGAGAATAAAAATTTTCAACGAAGTGAATCAAGCAGTGAATTTGCAAGTGTTACTTTGAAGATACACATTTTTCGCAAATGACTTAACATCATTATTATAGTAACAGCAAATGTCTCAAATTTTTAGAAACCTTGAGAAAAGCTATATGTAAGGATTATTCTAGTTGTCTTTACTATCGCTATCTTAGAAAATTCTACTTATTCAAATCCTCATTGTTTGACTGTCGCATTTTCACATCATTGACAAGATCTGTTTTTGTATTTCACGTTGATAATTTACATTTCATACCTTTCTGCTTCAACTCTTTCTACTTTGAAGAAGGCTTAGCTTGCAAATGGTAGTTTTCAAATTTATCCAAAATACAGAAAAGTTTTGTTAGGGAAATTAGGGACACTGAAGGTTTGCTTAGCTGGAAAAAGGCTAAAGAGCGTATATTTAAAATTGGAAGAACAGTAACAAACTTATCTGTTTTTATATTTCTGAGACAAAGACCGGGTACTTTACGCCTGTTGACCTCTAATTTTAGTTTAGAATCTGTCAGTTGTTAGTTTCTTCTAAGAAGTAACAGTTTAGAAGTTTACCCAACATAAAAAGTATTCTGGAAATAAAATTTTACATATGATTCTAGAGTTCAGAACAGCTAACACAGGTAAAACGAGCAGTAACCAGTTACATTAAAATTGAAAAATGCAAATCTGCCCGAAGTGACGAAAGAATAATAGTTTTACAAAGCAGGTCTTTAACGGTGATAACTGTAAGAGAAAGTTTCGTTTTCTTTCTAATGAAAAACACTCAAAAGCTTTCTCAGTTTCTATCTTTACGAGAGTAGGAAATAACAGCTTTTAGTTTACCTCTCTACTTCAAAGATTTACTTCCTACAGTAAATTTACCGACACTCTAATAAATTCACAATTTTTGGAACCACTTGACAAGTAGCTTGATTTATTTTTTATATTTCTATGTGAGAGTTTGTTTTAGCTCACTTTGAGGTTTCGTTTGGTTCGTTTGAGAAATAATAAAAATAAGGAATAATTGTTTTTAAAAAAGTTAATTATTATATTTTGTTTTATGCAGAACAACTAAGTAAAAAAGTAGTAAGTATCAAAAAAATTAAGTTTTACCAGACAAGTTGTAGCGTATTAGGAATGGTGGTGAATGAAATAAACAGAAAATAGTCGCAGAAGTGAACTCAACTATGTTTTGTGACTGTATCACGGATAGCTGTTGCAGCAAAAATATTTCTTCTCGACAGCTTTTATTTCAAAAACTGGTTCTTAGTTAGAGAATAAAAAAGTATAAAACACGATAGTTACACATTGGAAATAACAAATGAATATTTGAGATGGAAGCAGCACTTAGCAAATCGTTAGTATCATAATAGCATTAGACATAGTCGCTTACCCTGACTTCAGACGAGCAAGGTCTTTGTGGAAATATCAACAAAGTGTTATAACAATGATAACATGACTGCAGTTACAGCATTAGTAGTGGTAACCGTAAATAAACTAAAATAAAAAAAAGTGTCGAAGACTATTTAGTTTATTGTTTTTCTCAAACTTATGCTTGCCACATACTTCACATAGCTTCTCCACTATTAGTTTTTTCGTGATAATAATAATACGAGTAAATTCTACGTAGAAAACCTAAAAAATAGATTTTTAAAACTTTCTGTACTCTAGTAGTTAAGTATAACAACAGCTGCAGATGATCACACGCAACGACGTAATTAAATTATTATTAGAAGATGCTAGAAAGCGTAATTTATGCAAAATTCGTTGTCTAAAGACAGTTTTTGACTGTTTAAATAAAGAATGTTTTTTCCGCTTTTTACTTCTTTTATCGCAACAAAAAGGTAAGATGCTTGCTGTACAGAATAAAAGAATTTTTTTTAGGATTGAATAAAAAATTGTTTGTCTTAATTGTTAGTCATACAAAAAATAAGATGAAGTATAATGAAAAGTTGTTTGAAGTTCACGAAATAATGGCTTGAAGATGATTCATCTGCCTTTGTAAATGTGTCATTTTGCAGTTTAACAAAGTTTTTAATTTTGATAAAACATGCTGTTGCATCAACTAATGGTAAAATAGATTCAAAAAAACTAAGTAAAGATAGCGACAAATACTAACTGCACAATTAGTTGTTCTACTTAATCAGTCTTTTTATAGACGACCTACAACGGCAGTGTTTAAATAAAGCGAAAGATCTTAATGGGAAATGTAAATACGATAATTGGCGATAGTTCAGTATTTTCAGTCACTTTTACAAAGTCGATTTGTTCGTTATAACTGTTGTATCGTCGATGCGTTTCACAGTTTTCAAATAAAATAAACTACCGATCTGTGTTCTCAAACAAAAACAGTGAGTTAAAAAACAATGCAGTTTCAACAGTAGCTAGAAAATATCAAAATTTAGGAATAAGTTATCATCGATTACGACTAATCACCTTTTTTTCTAATATTGAAAATAATGAAGACCCTGAACTGTGCGGAAAACCATAGTACTGGTGATAATTGTTTATTAAGGACGATAATAGTGATGACAAAAACTTGCAAGAGAGACTTTTTTTTGAGTATTTTATTTATTAAGACACTTTGGAACGTTAGTTTATTTACCTAAATCAACGTTTTTTTTAAGTAAGCCAAATAAAATGCGAAATTTTCGACAGACACAAAATAAATAAATTAATCGAAAGAGAAATTTTATCAAGTTTTGCAATGGTGTTGCAAGAGATAGTTTTAACTGCTTTTTTCTCCTTATTCAAAGAAGTAAATCTGCTCACTGTTTAATGAAGCAAAGTGATCTGATTTTTAGAAACGAAATTTTTTTTGTTTTTATTTTTGTTACTTCAGTTAGAAAGTAATGTGTAAATTACGAAACGTGAATTAGTTGCCGTAAAACAGCAACAAAAGATGTTAACGAAATTAAAAAAACAAATGAACTGTTTAATTATTTTTAAGCAGTAAGTTTAAGTTGCATATCTGACGATGACAGGTTTTGCTGATTTAGCAATTAATATTGTAAACACCAAGGTTGAGGACAAGTTTGCTGTTGATACCGATTGATACAAATAAAATTACTCTCTGCTGTACACAAACAATAAAATTTTGTAGAAGAATTGTTTATATTTTTGTATTTTTAAAGTATATGTAACAGTAAAAATTGTATTTTACAATCTGTAAAATCACTCAGATAAGCATGGTGCAAAGTGGCAAGAACTACAAGAGCATTAGAGCAAAAGTGGCCGTTATTATACTGGATAAAACACTTAAAATTTATCTATAAAAGCCGTAACTTCATCATGCACAAACATTTCTTACCGAATAAGAGATTTTGGGTTTTTTGGATTAAAAAATCACAGTTTTATATCTGAAAATCTGTACATATATGCTGCTTTTCAACTGGAGCATTTCTAACACTAACCGACGTTTGCAGTTTGTTGTACAGTCACTGACATACGTTTCAAATTCATATTAGTAAACAGGAACAAAATACATCAAATTTCTTTGTTATCCTGAAACCGACAGTTTTTTTACATTCTATTTTACAGTTTCAATTCTTTTTCTCTGCTTTTCCTTTTAATTATCAATCTTTTTATGAACTGAACAATATGTAAATCCTTTGTTTTCCTCTTTAAACAACACTGTTTAGTAAATAATTCTGCAGTATTTAGATATGAAAAAGTGCAAATATGATTTCAATGAAATCAAATATACCTTACATTATTTGATTGAATTATACTGTCTACATAAATGTAAGTGTTTGTTCAATAAAATAGTTGATAATAGTTTGCTTATTATAGGCTTGCTGTTACAGAATATAATTTATATAATTTTATTTTTAATTTTGCTTGAGAATAATCTAGCAGTACTGTTAAATGCAACATTTGATTACCGATAAACATTTATGATGTGAACAAATTTACTTGAAATATTATGTTACATAATTCTTAGAAAAAACTTTTATCAAAGTTTATTTGAGCATAAAGTTTGTAAAAAATTACTAGATAAGATTTTTTTTATAAACTAATTAACTTAATAAATACTTCAATAATTGTCAACATTTGTAAGTGAAAATTTACGGTTTTTTACTGTAGCATTCTCTGCTCTTGATTTACCAATACCCATCATCAAAGAGTGCAATTCTTATAGTTTCTTAAATTCTTTGTCAATGTTTTATCACTGAGTGATTCGCGTATGTCTTCATTTAGTTGCGATGTACTTACCTTATCGTGAAAAGATGCATTGCAGTCAGATGCTTCTGATCTTTCCAACAAGCAGTTTACTGAACTTATGTTTTGTAAAAGCAGAAATATGAAATGTTCTATAGGATCATGGAACAACAGAACATTGTAAAGCGTTTTTCATTTCTTCAATTAATTTTTAGGTATCTAGTCATAACAAACAACAGTTATACTTTATTGCAAATGAAATACAATAATGGCTAAACTTTAAATGAATGATCAATAACAAATTGGCTTCCTAACTTGCTTCGTGAACCGCAGCAGCGATTGTCTACATCAGCAGGTTATAAATCTTTCAAATAACGCTGTAATCACAAGTTGTTGCAAAATAGCACTTGTCCTTGAAACTCTCTAAATTGTTAAAATATTAGTTTACCAAATTGCATATGTAATTAAGCAAAACCTTACACCAAAACATCTATAAAAGACTTAAAAAATTAAAAGAAAAATTTTGATAGTAGCAGCTAATTGATTAAAATATGATTTACAAAAACTGAGTCTTTAAAATCTTTCTGCAAAAAAACTTTGTTACATATTAATTAAAAGAAATTTTTACATAATTGTTAACTATTTCTGACATGAGTATTTTTCCTGTAAATTTTGAAAACACAAAATACTCGACAGCAATATAAGTGGGAAAAAGATTACTGCTTAATAGAAACTGCATTTTTCTTTATCTGATTGAGGTTAATAAAATGGCTTGAACTTCTTGGTTAATTTCTAATTTACTGTGTTATAATACAAAAATAAGTCTTGAAAACCGACTCTAAATTAATTTTATTAAAAATACTGCATAAATAAAATTTGATAACTGAACTCTAAGCCCGGTCAACTTTTTCGGTAGCTGATGCATTACTAAAAAAACCCTATGTATTTGTTAATGAGAATGTAAATAATTGCTTTTTGTAACCAGTAAAGATATATTTGTCAATCTCTGCTCAAACAGACGATACTTTTAAATGCTCCTCTTCAAACTTGATTTACCTGTCGTTTAGGTAGGAAAAGACTTTTCTCTTTTCACTTTTTAAAACTATTTCATAAATTACTTGGTTTTATTATGACGAGAAAACAACACTGAGCAGAGGCGGAGAAAGCGATGGAAGGGAGTTGAGAGAGGGACGGAATAATGGTGAATAAGAGACGAAAAAGTGCACCGAATGACAAAGGAAAAAGAATAAGCAAATAGATAAAAGTAAAAAAAACAAATATAATATAAAAAAATGAAAAATTTGGTTACTTCAAGTTGTTTTAAACATAAACCTAAAGAAATATAATAGGCATTATCACTTAAAATTTGCTTCTTTTTGCAAGGAGCCAGATGATAAAGTTTGATCCTATCGTCAGCAAGAGGTAGGTGAGTAGAAAAAATAAATAAATGTATAAGAGAGTTTTGGCTATATTTGACGTTTAAGATCAGTATGCATTGACTGGTAGGTGAAAGCGGTACTGCAGCGGCATGCTGAATACATTTCACGCCATGTTTCTACTTATTAAACGAGAAGATGTAAAAAAACAAAATCATTTTTAAAAATGATTAGTAACTAAGCCAGTAACCAATTTATCTTCATTTCTACAGCTTTTGTTTCGTATTTTTCTAAATAATTTTATGCTTCTTGTTCTCACAAAAATGTAACCGAACCGAGAAGCTAGGCAATAATATTGTAGATCTACAGTGACTTGAATAACTGCATTAATGGCCTTCAACTTACTAAGAAATTAATAGCAATTTGAATGCGGTTTATAGATGCTAACATATTTTATTGGTTTTTACGAAAATCAACTTATTAGAAACAAATAAACGTCAGATTTATAAGTTGCAAACTTGACTGTGACTGCTAATTTTTACGAACTTCAAAAATAATAGAATTAGACGCTGTTGTCTGACACAAGTTCAAAGAATCTTGAGAAACTATTCGAAGAATTAGTAGGTAGCATTGAAATTCAGAAGCATTTTTAAGAAATATGTATAATTTAGAAAACAAATCGGAAAATTTGTCACTTAAAAGAACGAAAAAAATTATTCAACTCTCTCGATAGTTATGTGATCCTCAGCAGTTGACTGCCAATTACACAAATCTCTATTCGTAGAGACCACTTTTGTTAATTTTGTGTTCTTCGACTATACATAATATCAAATAATAAAATTAATAAAAATTTTTCTATTTTCACATTTTTTCTTCATTTTCTAATAATCTGTATTGTGAATTGATACAGATAAGTAAAGTAATTTTCTCATATTAAAACGTAGCTCAACTTTTTACATTTTTTTTTAAAAACGCAACGTTTGTACCACAATAAATTTTCTTGTGCTTGTAAATGACTTTTAAACTAAATTAGAAAATTTAAAAATTGCTTTTTTTTTTTGAAAGCACTGTTTCTTGTCAGAAGTAGCAAAAGTCTCTTAATATGCAAGCGTTTTTGGTTAATAAGAAGCATCAGAAACTTCTTTTTGTAGAACAAAGTGAGAATTTTTTGTTCTAAAAATTACAGAATAAAACAAGTTTAAAACAGAAAAAAAATAAAAGCAATAATTTTTTTTACTTGTTGTAGAAAACGATACCACAGTTTACAAGGCGTGAAAGAAGGCTTAATGGCATATGAAAGCAGTATTCGCGCAAACAAGCGAAGAAGATTGAGAAATGAGAATAAGAAAATTTGAAAACAAAAATGTAAAAAATTTTTGTTTTAAATGCGAGTAACTAAAGTAGAAAACTTGAAAAGAACAGTTCAAATCAGTCTATGCATGTGGACACTTCGTAGTACAGCGTTTTTCCTCGTCTACTACCAGAAGTTTAAAAGCAATGTTAACGGTAATTTTGCAGCTTTTTTTTGTCGCTTTCTGATTTAGCGGGTACATAAAGCGAGAAACGTCTATGCACATGTCTTCACAAAAGTTGCAACTTCTTCTTTTTCAAAATTAGTTCATATTGAATTACTTTAAAGACTTTAATTTACAAGACAGCATGGTCTTGTTGTTAAGCAAGAATAAAAGAATAAAAAAAAGCCGTCCCGGAACTTGATAAACAAGAAAAATAATTTATGCTTTATTTTAGTTCTGGCGTAGCACAGATATACAGTGAAAGTTTTAATCAGTATTGCTCTATTGAAGCTCTCATTACACTGGTTAAACTTGACTTTGTAAATGCTTTTCAGCTTAATTATTTCTGCTTTTGTCATTATAAAACGAAAGTTAGAAGATTTGACTCTTATTTTTTACCTATTATAAATTAGAAACTATTATACGCCTAGCATCTCGTTTCAATCGCTTCTATAACCAGTCGTTACTATTCATCAGAAAACAAGTCTAGGATCTACGCAGTTAGAGCGCTTCAGTGCACACTTTGCCATAATTTGCTGCTATGCCACTTATTTTTTCGTAACCTAGTTAAAAGAGCTACATTTTAAGCAGCATCTGATAACACCAATTGTCGCAACCAAGTACAAAATCTACAGTTGGCAGGCCATATGGAAACCGATCAACGGAAGGTTGCCAGGAAAACAACCACGTAAACAGCCAAATATTTGCTTGCTGATAAAGGGCAATCGTTCCAGCAGATCGATAATGTGAAAGAAGCCACTGTACAGCAATATGCTTTCCCGCAAGATCAACCAGCTAACTTCCTTTCTTGTAGCTGTAATCGCTTAAGTTTTTTCAATATTGACTTGACTCATTATTTACCGCTATTTTTCGTTACACTGATCACTATTTGTCATTTACTAGTAATGGCAAGCTTGTAGAAATTTTGTGCTTTTTTGTGTACGTCACAACACAAGTTCAGAAAATGTTCTCTAAAGCACTATAAAATGTGTCACTTTAAACCGTTTGTTTAAAAGACTATTTAGATTAAATTAGTAACTTTTTAAAAATGAATTTTTTTATTTTCAAGACAGTCAGATACATATAGGCGCCGTCATTTCTAATTTCCACTGGGCGG
>UXUI01009305.1:7542-20178 GCA_900576705.1 Enterobius vermicularis
TACTTTTGACTGAGGGTTTTGAAAAAGTACCTTAAATGGTTATTTTTCGAGTGGGTCACTGTGCGCTTCCATAATATTTTTCTCTTCAGGTTTTTTGCATAGAAACGATGCATGCAGTTGGGGTCGCTGTGCTAGTCTTTCGAATCCTCCCTGATTTAGACGCTGTGACAGGTAATAATCGCTTATTCAGCTTCTGTGTAAACAGGCTTTATGTTCTTTAAAGAATGCTAAGATTATTAAGAATACAAAAAATGCCCTCAAAAGATTTGCTTTATGTTGTTTTGAAGGTGCAATGCTAACAAATGCGATGTGTTTAATACCTTGTATGCTGTCTTTAATTAGCCGAAAGCCGAGTAAAGTTTCTTTATTACTGGTGCTACTTGACATCATCTGTATTGCTGCACAAAGCAGCACGTTTTGGGCATGGCCAGTCAGTTTTTTACCACAGTTAAATTTCGCAGTTGTAAAAAAGTCTTATGCCTAGTTATCAACATTAATTTGCTGCGAACTGATCGTTTATTTCTAATTGGTTGTAAAGGTACAGGCGCATGAGATTGCTTAAACATAAAGGAATTTTTTGCAGGCATTTAGTCAGTCGTTACAGAAACACGCTCTTAGTGTTCCCATAACACTACTTTTGATATCGCTTGCATGGTGGCAAAACTTTATTCATACCGACAGTGTTTTCCCACCAGTCAGAATGCTTGCAAGATATGCAATAAAGTTGGCTGAACGACGATCAAAAACTTATGTTTTTGTTTCATTATGGAAATGCTTTATTTATTTGCTGTCGATTTTCTTGTTTATGTCCTCCAGGTTTAGTTTTTGTCTCAAAATAGTATGACACCATCCTACACTTAACAATTTTTGGTAGCTAGAGAGTAGCATTGTCATTCTGCAAGTATTTTGATTTTAAGGGCTCCGTTAAAAGCGGGAAGGGGGAACGAGCATTTAGAAAGGATAGCTACAACTTTTTTCTTAAATGAACAAGTGTAAAATTGGAATTTCTGTTAAGAACCAGTTTTAATCCAGCGAATATAAAACAGCATCAGCAAAAGACATACAGCAGCCAAGCGTTGTTGCCATCGGAGAGTAAATCTTGCAGTTTTGTAGGATATCCACAGATAGTCTTCTACAACAAGACCCATTTGGTGAAAAAATAATAACTATAACCGGAATTCGATTAAACCAAACACAGCTACATAAATTTGAGATGCGAATGAGAGAAGAATATTCATCAGGTTTCTTATTTTACCGGATTTTTTTCCATTAAAAAAAAATTTAACATTAGAGTACATTTCTACAAAAAAGTTTTCTCTATGTGGGACTTTTGACTAATCTAACTATGAAGTTTGATTAAATCTGTAATAAGGTTTTATAGAACAGAAGCTTCTGACCTCTAGCTTTTTTAGACTACAACACAATAGATGCAGAGTCTTATAACCCAGTTATTCCGGAGCCTCCGAAAACTACCACAAAAAAGCCATCCTGGTATCCTGAAGAGCACAATGAGAATGTTATTGACACTGGAGAATATGAACATACCAGAAGGCGGAAGAGGCAGAATGATGACGAAAATGTTACTTTTGAGGTCAGTTTTATGTTACAAAGCTTCGCACATCAATTTTAAGTGCGTACTAAACATTTATGAGATTCATTAAGTACAGGCTACCGTCGCAATTGGTATGTCTTTAGTAACTTAAAAGTGTCATAAGATGCAAACTTTACAAATTCAGAAACGGCACATATAGCTATTTCACCATCCAAATCTTAAAACAAAGCGGGAGTCAATTGTAGCAACATTTTGCGACATCTTTTATACCAGGAAAATTTATGCCACCGATATTGCCCAACACTTCGTGTCTTATAGTATAATTCTAGATATATGACGATTTTGTGGTATTGAGACAATACACTAGTCCGTACGACGCGTTGTGGATTGTACTTGTTCAAGTTTTAGCAGCAATACTCTGCTACTACAGCTCCAAATTTGCTTGCAAAGTTTTTCTTTATTATCTTTTTTGATTCAGTATTAAATTAAAACTTATCTAACCATTTTAAAATTTCCATGCTTATAATCCTAGTTTTTTATCTTTGCTTTCTTCCAGTTTTTCAAAGATAAATCTGTAGTGAAATGACTTGTATGATAAAATACAAAAAAATTTACCTTTTAAAGGTGATGATGCAACGAATGGGTTTTGCCTTGCCAATAGCGCTGTCTGTACCTCTGACGGTATTAACTTTGAGTTCAACTTGTTTACACCGACGCGTCGATGCTTGTCATATGACTTCAATATTGACAAAAGTCTGTTGCTGTTGTTGTTGTTGTCAATTTTCTTTTTTGTAGCTGTATCGGTTTTTAAAAAATTATGAAGGTAGTTTGCAAATGCGTATTGTATCAATTGAGACTGCCAAAAATAGCACGCTTTTTTAATGTTCTTTCTGGCGAAAACAAAAGAATGCTAGGGGTTAATACGCTGAGAAAGACAGAAATTAGTGAGAGGGACAGCTGAAACCGACAGTGAATATAATCAGTTGTTATGGAGTTTAGTAAACTGAAAGAGTGCCTGAATTTTTTAATGTATTATGTGAGAAACAATCAAAATATTTTCTGATAGCTACAAATCACTGTACTAGTTAAGTGAGACTTTATTTATTAACTAATTATTTCTTGACTTTGTAAATTTCAATAATGCTGTTTAACGTTTCTGTTGTTCTAAACAAATAAACTTTAAAAAAAGATGTTTTAAGGCATTTACGACTGTAATATTTTGTATTTATTCAGGAGTTATTTTGGCAGTGCTACGATGATTATACTAACCTTCCCGGCTTTACAGCATCTGCGCAAACTTGGTTTTGGTTGTTATGGCTGCTTAGTCAAGTATGGATAACAGTTCATCTTTGGCGACCGCAACATGAAAGACTCGCTAAAAGCGAAAAGTAAAGCTGTTGACAATCCGAATCGCTGATAGTTTCTTTACTTTCTTACTAAAAAGTGCTATTGGCACAAGAGCATAGTGGGCAGGTAATAAAAAAAAAGAATAAATTTCATTCTGCAGGCTTTTCATCTTGCCTTATTTTAATGGTGCATTTGTGGACCAATCGCTGGCATTTAACAGACGACGAGATGATAAAATCAAAATAAGAGCTGAGGTTAGTTTTTCTCTCTGGAAGTCTTCAGCTATTACCTCTTTACTATCTGTCACTTTATTAACGTTTCAACAAATAATTTTGTCTGATTTGATTAATAAAGATTTAATTTTTTGGTTTTTTTTGAGTTACACAGCTTTTTAACTAATAATTTTCTCAACAACATAGTTTATTCTTTTTTTTTCAAAAATTTTGCAAAAATGAAACTGCGAAGTAAACTAACGGAACTGTGTACACAAAAAAAGTTCCGTAACTTTGTTGTTGGTGGGTAAATTTAAATAGTGTTGGGCCAAGTAAAAGTTTATGACCTCAGATTTGATGTAATATACAATTCATGTATGTTTCAAAAAAAATTGGAAGATATTAGAGCGCAAATTTCGCAAGATTATTATTATTAAAAAACGTACTTTTATTTATTTTTAGAAAGATATGTGTTATGTAGGAGTTGTGGGCTTGCAAAACAAAGAAATTATCGTAGTCGTCTTGTGAAACTGCAAATCGTGTCTGCTCAAGTAAATCCAAGTGAATATTTTTGGAGAACTTTAGCGAGATTCAACGTTGGAATTAAATTTTTCACAGTGAAATGTAAGCCTAGAAAGAGTCAGATAACAGAGTTAGAGAGGCTGAAAGAAACCAAGTTGAATTAAGAATAGAAGATTTTAGCAAAATATACCTTGTCTACCAACTGACTTTTCTAAATTTTCTAGTTATTATTTATAAGCCAGGGCAAGACTCTACTTATCAGCAGTATATCAACAAAGTTATCACATGTTCGGTGGAAATAATCTGCAGTTTGTCACAAAGTTTCTCTCGCATATTTTCATACAAAATTTGTTTTGAAAAGAAAAAGACACTGAATGCGGAGAAGAGCTTTAGTCAAGTAAATGTGACGTTACCTTATTTCTCGACTTAGCCAGATCTCTCGGAAGCAAAATGAAATTTAGTTGGCTGTTGTGCTAAATCTTGATTTACTTTACTTTCCAACATAAATTCTTTCTTATTCCTGAATAAGACTTTGGAGTCAGATTTTTCTTATCTTTTCCTCGCTTTACGGTAACTCTACTGAGGCAAATTAATAAACCAAATGAGGCTGCAGAAGAAGGCACAAGTCTGCTACATTAATTCTGTAGCACTTAAAAAAAGGTCAGTTACGAAGAAGTCGTATGAGGTAGGGAGAGCGAAAGTATTAACGTTCAGAAGTTGAATCTCTGTAGACAGTTAAAGTAACAATTCAAAATTTTAACTTTCAAAAAATATTAATGACAATTATTTGTTATAAACGTATTCTAATCAATGTCATTTAACCTGTTTAGTAATCACTTAATCTAAAATCTTCAGCACAAAAATGGAGTAATCTTTTGCAAACACCAGCACACAGCCTGATAAAATACTCTTCAAATTAATTATACTTCTGGCTGACTGAATTAAAATAAACTCTTTTTTGAAGAGTACAGTAAATAACAGGAAAAACTACGCTTTTTTGCACCAAAAATGAAAATTTATTCGAATGAGAAAAATAATAGGGGAAACAGTAGTAGGTTTTTATGAGTTTTTTACTGTGTGCTGTCCAAAATATTTTACAAACCTTTTTTAATTTAATTAGATCTACAAGCCTTATGGAGTACTACATTTTTATTGAATAAATTTGACATTTCTTCTTTCTTCCTTCCTTCTTCTTCTTCTTCTTTTTTCTTCCTTTATTTCATTTCTTCTCATCTATTTTTTTTCATTTTTATTTTAATTGTTAACTTCAAAGTTTTATTTTTAGGATTTGGAACTTGACGGTGAAGACACGTCAACCTATGCAACAATTCCAGGCTTAATAAACCCAAAACCTCCACCTTCAGTATGTAGCGCAACTTCAAGCAAATTTGAAACTGGTTTGATTAGGTTAGTTCGTCACCTTTATTTCAGTAACCATTTTTGCTTCTCTTCTACTTTGTCTGACAGTTGTGATTTTTTAATGACTGATCAAATTTGCATCTTAAGAAGATGTAGTGAATGTAATTTACAGAGAGGTGGCTTCCTCGGCCGATGCAGTAACAAAAATTTACGCTTGTGCAACAATGTGGCATGAAAGTGCGTTAGAAATGACTTGTATGTTGAAAAGTTTGTTCAGGCTGGATGAAGATCAGTGCGCTAGAAGAAATGCTCAGAAATACTTGAAGGTTCTTCTTTCTGAATTTTTTAACATTGTGCTAACATGCACTACCAAAGATTTTTTATAAGGATATAACAATTTATGCTACAAGCAAACTAAAATCCTGAAAATGACATAGTTTATAAACAAAAAATTTTTTAATTTTTCTTCTAGAAACGAAAAAATTTTTTTGTGCTTTATTGTTCATCTTCATTTTTTTTTGCGGATATTATTAGGTAATTTTTAAAAAAAAAAAGATTACGTAAATTAAGTTTCATAAAGTATAATATGTAATTTCTATTTACTCTACTTCATGAATTTCTTATTAAGGTAATAGACCCAGATTATTATGAATTTGAAGCTCATATATTTTTTGACGACGCTTTTGATATCAACGATTACGGAGAACCAGTTATCAATAAATATGTGAGACAATTTATAGAAAAAGTTGACGAAGCTGCGAGGTCAGTTTTTCTTTCTTGTGAACTGTAAAAATCTAAATTTTTTCTTTGCATTAAAGAAATTCATAAAAATTCATGTTGGAATTACTGAAAAAGGAAGAGGTTTTAGTGCTGTTCACCAAACACAAATGCGGTTGAAAACACCAAAAAAGACTACTACACCATACGGAGGAAGAATAAGTTACTTGTTGCCTGGCAAAAATCGTATGACTGTCCACCTAAAAGACAAGAATAAGATACGCCATAGAAAACGGTGGAGTCAGGTACGGATTAAAAAAGTCTTAATTTTTGTTCAAAACAAAAAAATTGTGCAACCTATCGTGTATAAAATATTTGGTTATTATTTGAACTTACAGGTAATGTATTTGTACTATTTGCTCGGGTATAGGTTAATGATGAAGGTTGATGACCAAGCAAGAAAAGAGATAATCTCTGAAAATACATTTATATTAACGCTTGATGGTGATATTGACTTTACTCCTCAATGTGTTCATCTGCTAATTGATTTAATGAAGAAGAATCGTCGTTTGGGAGCCGCTTGCGGTCGAATACATCCTCGCGGTTCTGGTACATACCCTTTTAATTACTTTTTCTTCTTTAATTTCAAACTGAACGTAGAATATTTTTCAAATTTTCAAATTAATTGCTATGTATAATGTATAATAATTAGCAATAAGAAGCTCAGTATGAAATTATTAACGAATCAGGTCTGATGGTTTGGTATCAGAAATTCGAATACGCTGTCGGTCACTGGCTTCAAAAAGCAACGGAGCATATGATTGGGTGTGTGCTCTGTTCACCAGGATGTTTCTCTTTGTTTCGATCTTATGCTTTAATGGACGACAATGTTGCTCGCCGATATGCTTCCAAAGTACGTTTCAAAAATTGCATGAGCTTAATGGTTCAAGACTTTATTAAATACAATAATGATAGAAACATTTTGCAGTCAGAAAACCCTGTTGATTACATACAGTACGATCAGGGAGAAGATCGATGGCTTTGCACGCTCCTATTGCAGAGGGGATACCGGTTTTTTTTTTCGCTTATTTAAGCAGGCATTATACTGTAATCTCAAATTTTAAAATTTTGTCGAATCTTAGGGTTGAATATTGTGCGGCATCAGATGCTCTTACATACGCACCAGAAGGATTTAACGAGTTTTTCAACCAGCGTAGACGCTGGATACCATCAACTTTGGCTAATATTATTGATCTGTTAAAAGATTATAAAAATGTTGTTACTGTCAATGAGTCTATCTCAATCTGGTTGGTGGAAGTTACTGTTACATTTTATTAGCCTGAAATACAACATTGAAATTAAGCAGCAAAGAACATATTATCTGCTATTCAAAGAACGATTTGTTTAGGTACATTATTTACCAATGTGTAATGCTAGTTTCTTCAATTCTCGGTCCTGGAACTATCTTTTTAATGATTGTCGGAGCTATTTCAATCTCATTCAACATAGACACGAGCTGGAGTTTGCTAGTCGTTTCTCTCCCAGTGGCATTTTTTTGCTTCGTCTGTCTCGTTGGAAAACCGGATAAACAGGTCAGTGTTTCTGTTTTTAAGTGGCTTTGAAGACTGGACTTTTAGAACAACCATTCTTGTACTTTATTAGTATAAAAGATACAGAACTTTTTATTCAAAAATACAGAAGTTTTAAAGAACATTTATTTTTAGCTTCTGGTTGCCCAAATAATTGGTGCTCTGTTTGCAATGTTAATGAGTGCAGTAATCGTTGGAACTTCATTACAAATTCAAAAAGACGGCATTCTTTCACCCCATTCTATATTTTTGTTTTCTGTTATTGGAAGGTTTGCTTTATGTCTTTTAAGGCAGTGGATTTTTATATTTATGTTAATTAAATAAAGCAAAACTTCTTAATTGAAAATTTTTTAAATGGATTTTAAATGGCGTTAATTTACGTACTTTTAGTTTTATAACCGCTGCCATACTGCATCCTCTTGAATTTACTTGCGTCATACCTGGCCTTCTGTATTTTTTGGCAATTCCGTGCATGTATATGCTTCTGCCAATTTACAGCCTTTGTAACTTGAATACTGTTACATGGGGGACAAGAGAAGAACCAAAAAGTACTATTGTATAATGCAAATCGATAATTACTCACAACTCAGTCATGGCTTTTAATCAGAAATTTTTTTCTTGTTTTTAAAAGTTAAAAAAGAAACTTTCAATATTTGGTAAATTAACAACATTTTTCAACGCTCAAATGATTTTCCAGTTGGTAACTCTGGTGGCCACAGAAGGCAAAGGAACGGTGCTCATTTGGATGTAGTCGAAAGCTGTTACGAAAATGATGTCAGTTTTAAATTTGGCCACTAATCTATACTCATATGTCAGCACTGACCTCGTCATTTCCCCTAGTCTAAAAAATTCTAATTGGCAAGAGAAATAGTAGCTGTTGATTACTATTTTCTCAAACGATAGCCTCGTCAAATACAATCATTGAACTTGAAAAAAACAATGAATGAACTTTTACATCACAACATCTTTTTACTGGACTAAGGTTGTTTTGGCGTGCTAATAATTTGCTCACAAGTTATTTTAGGTGGATGGAGAACTCTCATTGGGTTGTGGCAGCGCTTGCCGGTTAATTTGCTGCTTGAAACCAGACAGGCTCGAGTCATCACCTCAAGTTACTATAAATTTTTTATTCGAGCCTTTATTCTGTTTTAGTCTTTAGTGAAGTAAGGTTAATATTCCATTATTTATGTTTTCTATTAAACATTTTAGGCTGTGATAAAGTTTTCTAGGTGTGGAGGCTGAATGAGAAATTAAACGAAATTAGTCGCAAATTAGAAAAGTTAGAGAGGCGTTCAGGTGCTTTAGCAAGGCGTTCGTCAGTAATGAGTACGACCACCACAAATGTAGATAAGTGGAATGAAGCAGACGAAGATGACCAGGTAGAAAATATCTCGGAGTGAACTGAAACTTCCATAATCGTAACAGTATGGCAGTGTTTAATCTTAAACTGCTCTTGAACAATCAGTATTTTCAGGCTGAACTTGACGATAATCGTGATATGAGCAACCAGTCAGCAGCAGCAATGAAAAATCGAAAGTGGAAGCCTGCGGCTAGCGAAGCATGGTTAAATGAAAGAAGTTTACGCCGAGCTGAACGGGATTATTTGGATATAGAGGAAGAAACCTTTTGGACTGATGTTATTGAAAAATATCTCACTCCTATCTCGGTGGATCCTAAAGAACAAGAACGTATTCGAATTGGGCTTACTGAACTTAGAAATAAAGTTGGTTATTAAAAAAGTTTTTTCAGTTTTTTCATAGTCTTGGTGATAAAAGCTTTATTCCGATATGATGGGACTTTTGAAATTGGTAGCACCAGAAGTCTTCGGCCAAAAGCAAAAATTCTTCTCTGATAAATACTTTTGAAGGTTTGTTCCGGCTTCTTCATGGTTAATGTGGTTTTCATCATTATAATTCTCGTGCTGCAACTGCAGAAAGACTGCCTGCACGTTGAGTGGCCATTAGGACCCAAGTTCAATCATACTGTCGTTTTATGCAATAGTGATACCCGCAAAGAAGTTTGGGTGATGACAAGGCTTCAGCTTGAACCATTAGGCCTCGTTTTTCTAGTGTTCTTCATGTCAATTCTGATTATACAGGTAAACTCACTTGCTTCAATTGTTTTAAAATTTAAACTTCCTTATCATGCTTTCAGTTTTTTGCGATGTTGATGCATCGGTTTGGTACACTGGCACACATAATTGCGTCAACGGAACTGTTTTGTTGGAGAAAACCGTTAGACCGACTAACCGAAGATGAGCTTGTAGTGCAAAATGCGGTAGAAATTGCTCGTGAGCTACAAGCAATCAAAGGCGTTGATGAGGCGCAAGAAGAATTTGTTCAGGTGTTATATATCGTAACTTAAAAATAAGCATTGTGTCCGAATAATCTGGCAAGATCATTTGTAGGAAGAACGAGCGATTTCTCGCCGCCGAGTAGTTCAAAATCTTGAGTCCTCAAGAAGGTCGATGATGAAAAGAAAAACAGAAACGCTTGACGCTGCATTTAAAAAAAGGTTTTTTGCGCTCTCCAGTGAGAATGCTGAAGAAAAAACCGGCTTCGGAGGTCGCGAAAAGCGTCTCACTTTACGAAAAGGCACTATTAGAGCACTAGAACAGCGAAGGGATTCTTTGTTTGGCACTATCGATAAACGACATGTTCGTAAAACCGTTTTTTGCAAATGTTTCAGTTCAATGTTACAATGCATATGAGAATCTCTTGGTAGATTTTTTTAAAAATTGTAAACAAAGCGGACATTACCTTTTTCCACTGCAGTCCAAATTATTCTTTTTTTTCTACTACAGTATACAAAAGAAAGTCAAATTGAAAAAAAAAAATAATTAAATGGCTCTTTTTTTTAAAGGACAGTCCGTATAACGACAGTAATGCAGAAGGAGCGTCTAGAGGACCAGCTCAGAGACGACTTGAAAGGCTGTTCAACCAACAAGATGGCACTTCGGTAGAAAGTGGGTCTCGAGCGCGAAACCGGCCAGCAGCACAACCGCAACAAAAGAGTCGAGACTATGCTGTCACTCGTGAAAAGGATTCTTGCTTAGACTCTAGGTTCTAAGCTAATGAAGCTGGTTGATTTTTAGTAGAAAATTGTGCTTCATCGGTGAGAACAAGATTGGCTTTTAAACGTATAGTCACTAGTGTGTTTTCACCTGTGGTATAAAACATTCTGCTCTTAAAAAAACGTATTCATTCATCTCTTTTGATGTATATATTGTTGGCTTGTTTGTGAATTTTATTAAAAGATACATAATTTTACGCCATATTCAGCTACAGGCACTTTGTTGCTCAGCACAAAGTCAGTTCGGTAGACTACTTCAAAATTTTTAAAACCAAATTTTTAAACTTTAACCTCAGTCACAACAAATTTAACCTTAATAACTTTAGTTTTTAAGTGAGAAACTATAGTATTTTCCAAAATCTATTTAAGATTTCGTCCTACTGCATATCAACCTGATAAACATTAGTGTCCAACAAATTGTTTCTTCCCTCCTCTCCTCCTACAAACTGCAAGGGAAAACTAAGCCTTACAAGTTCATGTCAGTTGATATTCATAAGTACAGTTAAATGTGTCTGCGCGTTTCCTATACTGTTCTATATTACTGTTGTAACGTACGTAAGGAAGCCTTTGGTAATAATGAATGTCCAGTGGTCTAACACTTAAACCGTAAGTCAAAGCAAACAGATGTTGAGTCCAACATACAATAGCTCCAAAATCGAATTCCGGCAAAAACTTATTGGCGAATAAGTAGTGTGAAGTATCGAGTGACTTGAGGTCCTCAGTTCCAAAGATACAAATAGAATGCCGCATATGCTTGCTACCACACTTCTTCTCGTCGTACCAGATGGAATACCTTCAATAAAAAGCTTGATTAAACTTTTCAAAAATTACCAATTTATTGTTTTGAATACAAGAAATTTACCATTAGGAGCATGTTTTTTAGTTGGCAAATGAGCCTGAAGAAAGTGTTAGCAAATACAATTTCAGTAAACTTAGCAGTTGTGAAACAGAAACATATTAAGTGAGCACACCTTGTTATGAACGCAGGTTCATTTGTCAAACAGCGAAGCGTAAAGCCACCGGGAATTGCTGCAAATTTTTAAAATCACTATTGGTTATGAAGGCGGTACGAAAAGTGCACACAGCCCTCTTGCGAGCAGTAAATAATATGCCTCCAGATGTACACAGCGGTGGCCATAATTTCAGCACCGATGGTAAAAAAACTTTTTTAATCTAATTCCTCTAAAGAAGTAGCCTTCTTATTCTTTATTTTTCCTGTGCTTTTTTTCACTTTAAGGAATATGTTCTTATGAGTTAGCTAAAAAGAAATACTACTTTTAGACATAAAATTACTGTAAAAAAACTACGAATATCAGAATAGTGGGGATCAAGATTTCGCCAACGGTTAGATAAACTTAAATATTCATGCGAAAGATGATGAAAATGAAAGATGAGGGACGTACTATTAGCACGAGAGTACTTGGTACTTTGCCGAGTACTCTCTTTTGCTTGATCACCCTCTTCAACCTGCTTCTCATTAATACTGCCAACCACCTACCTCTGTTCTTTGATACTTAACTCGGGCTCTTCCCAGTTCCACTAAAAGAGGCTACTAGTTGAAAAAAACGGCTTCTTTGCCAAAATCCGTTCCTGCAGACGAAAATTATGCAAGCGCCTATGCACAATCCTGGTTACTGATGGTGCTACTGCCTTCGCTTTCCGCCTCACCCTGTGAGTCCACAGCAGTTCCACTCCAGTCAGCCGACTGTTAGTCTCTGACAAAGGGTAGAAAGGTCGGTCCGTCCCATCAGTCGTTTTTCTCCTAACTTCTTTTTTTTTTAAAATGCTTCCGGTTTATTTCGTTACTCTAGCTGTAGCCACTTAGGTAGACTCAGAAAATAAAAGATATTTCGTAACAGCCAAGAAAATCAGACTTCTTTTTTTAACCTAGCAACTACTGATTGCTCAGATAAACCAAACTTTAACTCACAGTGCACATCAAAAACAGTAAAAAAACACATTGCAAAGCAGCAAAGAAGCTTACTAACTCAAAGGCAAAGGCAGAATCTTTTTAACTCAGCGTATTATAAGAGCAGAGCTAGGTATGACTGAACTGTAAGAGTCCCTACATGCTAGGAATTTTTCTACAAGTCGTCTTTTTTGGTTCATAATTCTAACTTGCCAGAAAAAATTGCACACCTCAAACCCTTAGTATACTGTTCTGTTGTTTCCTTGCCGAAGATTAGAAAAGTTAATACTAATTACTTCTTCAATTTTGTTTGTTTGCGTTATTGATTCAAAAACTGTGGTCGCCACCATATATATA
>UXUI01009306.1:5886-17630 GCA_900576705.1 Enterobius vermicularis
CACAGTAAGGAAGCAAAGAAAAAAAAAGCTGCCAACGAACTAATATTGTTGATGAGTCATTTCAAGAAAACTGCATTCTTCATAGATCTTTTATGGGACGGAGAAAAAAGTTTAAGAAGAAAAAGAGGGACGAAAAAATGGAGACTAATCTATTATTCAGTTTATCGTGCAAAAATAAGAATTTGTCACAAGCTAGCTAGACCGACTACCTGACCGGCTAAATAATTGAATAGCTGATTTTGTTTCTTTTCCTTTTTTAGATATACCAATTTATTAGAGAAAATGATGACAAGAAAAGAACGTATAAAAATTCTTAAAATTTTTGAAAGGAAGCATTTCACAAGGGTCACTTTTAGGCAGCAAATCTTTCTGCTAAATATACAAAACGTCAATTGTATTCTTTTTTTTTCTTAAGATGATTTTCTGATCAAATTAGCTGTCATAATTGTCAACAGTTAATTGGGTTATGTCAGGCCATCGATGATGCTAGTCGTATAAATAGCCATGTAATTGAAAATGGGTTTGCACCAATTATAGATCATAGTAGTTCTAAAAATATTTTAAAGATTTACTACCTAAAAGGAGAAAAAAGACTGAAGGATAGGAAAGATGGAGAACAACGCTGAAGGGATGAAGGCAACTACAGCAATCTTTTATGTGATTTGGATACTGTAGAATACAAAGTAATTTTAGACGTTAAAAAAGAGAGAACGAAGATACAATTGTCCAGTTGCTCTGAGATATTTATGAAACTCTTAGGTGAACAATTCAGATTAGTAGAAAGTTGGCGATCTGTCCTTATTCAAACGAACAAAAACCAATATATCAACTGTTTTCTTCTTTTTTTGATTGGTTAGCAAAATATTACATCACATATCACAAATCCTCGAATAGTTGGCAGTGGATGAGATTGTTACGAAGAAAGGTGTACGAACGGTTAGTTAACGCAAACAACAGTTGACGAAAAATCTAGAGGACAATGCAGCACATGATCTGTCATTATTCATTAATCTCGCTTATTTGCAGAAGGATTATATTTCTGAAGAAGAAGGAAAGATTGTTGTTTATATGACTAGCTGCGGAGTGGTGCATTCTACCTGGGAACGCTGTCATGCTGCTGTTGTGCTGTTGCAGAATCTGAATATAAAAGTTGAACTACGCGATTTGAATCTTGACACCAATCTAGTTGATGAACTCATTGATCGTCTACAATTGGGAGAGGTTTGCTTTTTCTCCTCAAAGGAACTTGGAAACGTCAGTCAGCAGCACTTCCTTCTTAAACTTAAATACGCTTAATAAGGCACAAGCATTTTATGCTGAACTGTAACGTTTACTTTTGATTTGTATCACACTTAAGTCCTTCTGAGAAGAAAAACCGAAGTAATATCAAAGTAATGTAATTACAACTTAGATGATAGAGTGAGGTTTGCCGCTTTGCCGCGGTTTTGCCGCACTAATTTGTTCACCTTCCAACTAGTTTTGCTCGCATAAATATCATATGATAGAGTTATATTAAGCCACTAAAATTATTAACAATATACATTTATTGTTCAACAGTTTCTTCAGTGAAGGAAAGAAAAATTTCTCTTCTAAACAACCGGACTTCTAATTACTTTTTTTCATCGTTTTAGTTTCCATAATTTTTTTTTATCGTATGAAACGGTCCTCCAGTAATAACGAATGGTTCAATCCAGTAATCCCTGGAAAAATTTCCAGATGCAATTTTTGTACCCTAGTAGCCACAAAAAAAAGGAAAAGAAGAAAAAAAAGAAAATTCTTCACAAATTTTAACATAAATTTTTCCAACGTTGTAAAGCAGTGACATGACTCATTGCATTTCAAACGCCTTCCAATAGCAAGTTCAGGAAGAGAACTCTAAGCTCTGTTACCGAATTTTGCATCGAAATGAAAGACAGGGTAAATTTTCCAGAAAGAAAAGATCAGTGCTAGGTCTAGTGTCAAAGGAAATAAGTGTTGGAGAAAAGAGACAATGTTGGTGAATGGAATTATCATTACTAACGCCATTCAGAACGTTTATGATAAAATAAGTGTTTCTGTCGCGTTTTAAAAGAGCTTTACTTTGCATGTTTAATCATTTGTTTACTTATTTGTGCTTACATTGAAAACCAGAGTTTTAGAAAAAAATTTCCAGAAAAATAGCATTGTAAAAAAAAAATAGTGAATATAATGAAAACACGGAGTAAGAAGTATAGCGTTGCATAGGTCAACAGTAGGAAGCAGCTTACATACACTTAAGTGCACTAATTGACCTGATAAGCCCCTTACTTATTAACTAAAAATCTAAATCCTTTTTAAAGCTATTACCATTTCAGGAAGATCGGAACTTTGTTTACGACAATTTACCGCTTATATACGTTAATGGCTTTTATTTCGGGGTAAAAATTTTATATTCATTTTTCAGTTTTGTCTTTTCATTTTTTGTTAAATATTTTAATTAACTCCTTGTAAAGCATCATTATAACTTTCACAAAAAAAAGTTGCCTAACAAACATTTTATTTATTTCACCAACTGAATCATTAGATGGGCAACAAAAATATTTCCTTTTTGGTCGTGGTTAATTTTAAGGCATTTTTCAAAAAAAAAAAAAAAAATGATAGATTCAACAATATTTTCGTTAAGCGACTTTTTAAGAACTATAACATTTCACGCCCAAAGGTCTTAACCATTTATCTTAGTTGCTTTCAGTCTCCTACTGCTTCTTGCCCCAGTCTTGTTAAAAATAATGGAATCTCAGCCATTTTTTTTTCGGTCTTAATGGGGGATAGATACCGTCAAAGAGTTCATTCAAAGCCTACCCTTCTCTTGAACACAGCGCCAGAAATATTTGTAGAAATTTTAAAAAAGAAATGCAAATTTTAAAGGTGGAAGAAGGCACTAGTTTGCTCCACTGATTTCAAAGTTATCCTGATAGCCAAAAATGCTGAATACAACGCGAAAAAACCTGTTCGACTGACAGAACTTCCCTGGTCACTCCCTTCAAATTTCATTAACTATTTGCACAATAGAACAGAACTGGAAAGTCCAGAGAAATAGAAACTACACAAGCCGGAAAGCGACAAGTATAAATAAGCGTACAGGCCTTTTCTAGGTGTTTTTAATCCCTGATATAAATAAGAACTTTAAATGAAGATAGATTCTGTACAATCGAAAACCTGATTACCATAGTAAGCACGACTGAAAGAATTTACTGTCAGGCGTTAACATTCCGTTTACCAGCAAAAGTCACGGGAAGTGGCTGACATACTTAAATGAGCCAATTCATCGCTGCATCGCAGTAACGACGGTTCGTCTAGGATAGAATTTTGCTACGAGTTGACTGACTATGTAGAATAGAATTACACGGTTTTGTTCTAGTACTTATGAACCGAATATGGCCTTCCCCTCATTGATGCAATGCCAAGTCTCATTCACGTGACTGATTTTGAAAAATTTGAGTGTCGTATGACATCGGCTACAAAATTCTCCTCTGGCTTCCATAGAAGTCCGAAAATTACCACTTCCTTGAGGATCTCGATAGGTTTCCTCAAAAGGAAAACTGCAGAGACTAAAAAAATAAAACTGACTTTTCAAGAGTAACTACTACTTAGCGTCAAGTCTTCGCCAAATTCAGATGGAAATAAACTTCTGTTCTGTTGTTAGAAACACTTCAAGCCTAAAGACTCTTCCTTCAACTCGTAGGTCTCGTTCGGTGCCAAGTTGTCGTGAATCGGAGCTGTTTTACAAAGACTTAAAAATTTTAATTTAACTGTATGAAACTGCAAGTATCAAACAATAAATGCAATTTTTTTACGCTATTTTATTTAGAACGATACAACACTACACCACTTGAATGAAAAGGGACATTTAGCTTCAACACTGCAAAATTTTTACGTAAGTCGTTTTCTTTCGTCCAATTATTCCACAAATGTACTTGCACACAACAAAAACAACGACAAAAGGATAGGTAATCTCCAGTAAACAATTAAAGTTTTCTAAAATGTTAAGCAAAAGCGATCTAGGAATACTGCGGTTAGGAACTAAATTTTTGCATTGACCCAAAAAGCTGTTTGGTTTTGTCTGTAATATGACAAAATTGTTTATTTTCAAAACCAGATGTCAAAATAGTTTAAAATTTCTGACAAGAGCAAATGAGTGATGACTTCTAAAAAAAATTTCTTTTGTAAGACAATAATGTATATTTGAACTTGAAAACGTCCGAAGAGTCAGGCAAATCAGGCACAATCATGACTAAATCACATATATCGTACCTCGTTTCTTGACACGTTTCACCTTGCAGGGCAGAAGAAATTGCGAAACATGCGATGGTATCGGTTATACATTATGCCCAGATTGCCGTGGTAGTAAACGTTCCAAACATACCTTTCATGATCTGATTTTACGCTGCGCAAATTGCGATGAAAACGGTATCGTTCTTTGTAAGCAGTGCTTACAACATCCTCGATAAAATACCTCCACCATATTACATATTTTGCTGAGGATCTTATCCGTTCCTCCCAAAATCAGCAAAATCTAATCTGTTTTACATGTATAATATCTCTCACTGTCTTTGTTGCCTCAGTAATGGAACATTGAAAATAGCCCGCAAATTTTTTTACGAAAGCACTTAATTTGTACACTAATGTGCAGCTACAATACTTATGGAACCGTCGTTAACATAATTCCGCAAATGAGAAATACATTATGGACCCAACATCATCCTACCATAACACTCACCCATTAGCCCTAGATTTCATGATTTCTCAATATATCCAGTGAAATCTAGTCCAATTACCCACACTCATCCTCTCGTATACTGATGACTTGCGCACTTAACCACCGTCATGTGATTTTTGCAGTCAATTACCGATCTGATTCTAAGTACTGTCACTGACTAACATACTTTTGTCACAACAAATTTTCCTTGCAAACCACAGAAACCACCCCCGAACAAACCGCAACTTCTCAAGACGCAGCCCCCTCTATACTTAACTTCCTAACCTTCAAATTCTTCTCACCAAAACTGCTCCCTAGTACCGGAACTCCTCAGCTAGTGACCAAACTTCCTGCACACCAAAGGCTCTTAAGCAATCAAAATTTTGCAGTTCCGCAGCAAATCGCGACACACGACTACTCTGCAACCAATTTTTACCGACTCTTATATCATACGCCTGCTTTAACCAGATCCACTTTCTATCACCATCCCATCACCACTGCCACTAGTCAGTCAAACAAAAGCAACTCCACCACAATGAAACCCACTCTCAACTGAACCATTACTTCAGCCCCAACTGCTGAACCTGAGTTTTTTAAGCATAAAGGAGGTAAAAGAACACTCAAGAAAAACAACGAAGATGAAGTAAAGCGTAAAGTTTCTCAACAAACTCACTCATTAAAAGCTCTAAAAAACCCACCACTACAGCAACTAAAAAAAAAAAAAAACAATTCAGTGCAGCTCTTTATTAAAACGAAATAGCAAAAAATGCAACACAACTACGACATAAATCAAATCTTTTCAGGTGGCCTATCACAAAAATAAACATAGCTACTTGCCACGTTTCAAAAGTACAGTGATTAAAGAAACTTAATAAGCATGATTGGCAACGTAAAGGCTTTCAGCAGCCGCCTTGTCCGCATCACCACCAGTGTACTTGCCTTGGCAAGCAAGAGAATTTGCGAGAGCACGCTTAACAAAAGCTTCTCCAGCTGCCTTAATGTTCTCCGGCTTTCCAGCCCATGTGGACAATACAGATGCTTGAAGAGCTCGTCCGTAACTGAAGGTCAGAGCCCATGGTTTTTTGCCCTATAATGTAAAATTGAAAAAACTCTAGATTCTACAACACTTTTAAAAATAACTACAATCTGTATGGTAAACAACCAACGTACGACTACCTTACGATAAGCCAACTTGTTAAGAGACCGGAAGCAAGAAAAGTAAACTGTAAAAAAAACCTTAACTTACCGGGCAGGTATTGATTGCATTAAGATTGAGAGTAGCATCCAACTCAGACTGACCACCTGAGAGGAACACAACACCTGGTACAGCGGGCGGCACAGAGCGTTGCAAAGCGGTGACAGTAGCTAAAGCGATTTCTTCATGCGATGGCTTGTTACCTTTGTACTGCATGCCTAAAATTTTAAAAATTAATTTGAGAAAAGCACTGTAGCAGAAGCAGCTATGTTACTTCGGAAGCAATTATGTTATCCCTTGAAACACTACTTGATAAATCCTCCCTTCCAGCAATAAAAAATGGATATACAAATGTACCACAGCAATCCTCTACCTTATTTTCAACTTTTTTAAAGTTAGCTGCTAACTGAAAACACCTTAAACCTAAAAAACAGAAGTTACCTGCTGTACACATATTAGGCTTCAAAAGAGTGCCCTCCAAAAAGACATGATGATCGTTCAATGCTCTGTAGACGTAAGAAAGAACGACTTCAGTAACTTTCTGGCAACGTGCCAAGTCATGCTCACCATCGGGAAGGATCTCGGGCTCAACGATGGGTACCAATCCATGCTGCTGACAAATAGAGGCGTACCTGGCAAGGACCTAAAGATAACAAAGTGCCTTGAAAATCAAATAAGATAAAACACATTGTTAAAGACCTCGTACAGTAGGCTTAACAACGAACAGTTTCAAAATTGTTACCTCTGCGATTTCAACCATAGCCATATGGCTAGGTGTGGTGGGGCCAATTTTATGAACACAACGCCATTTGGCAAACTGCGCACCATCCTAGAAAAAGCAATGAGATAAGCAAAAAAAACCAAGAAGTAGTAAGCTTACTAGAAGCACAAAAAACAATGCAACAAACTTTTTTATACTGCGCGCAGCGAGCGTTCAAGTCATCCAATCCCTGAGTAGTCCCTTCCCCGACTGTTCCAGCCATAGGAACTACACCCTTATCAACCTGAAGTTTTCATTAAAAAAGTGCCAAAAAAATCTAAGCAACCTTTCAATTACTAACGAACTGTTGCGAAACAAAGAGCCTAAAGAATTAATTAAACAGTTATTGACCTTGATGCCAGGAATAATGCCTCGGCTCTTCAATACATCCACAAATCGCGTGCCATCGGCCGTCTTTTGATAAAAGGTTTCATGAAACATGATCACTCCAGAAATGTATTTTGCACATTCCTCAGGAGCAGTAAATAGAATCTAAAAGAAGGAGTTGAAGGAATCATACTGAATCACATCAAGATCACTTTGGCGACTGAAAATACCAGCAATAACACTGAAATTTTTGGAATCCATTACTTCTCTGTACTGTCTTCGATTTTCCTCGATATTCTCAAGACCGATAGGTAGGAGTTTTTTGTCCATGCTGCCTGAAAACTTCTATTCACTCATAAACGACAAAACTTACGTGTCATGAACCTGTGACTTACTCACGAAGCTTGCAACTTGTGAAAAGAAGAATTTCAAAAGTAATCAGAACCAAACTCACCAATGCTTTCGTCTGCAGCCAATATACCCTTCCCTGGGGTGACAATGGCATTTGCGATTTGCCGCAACTCATCCTCTTGCTCCTTTGTCAAATAAGGCCCATATGAAGCCATTTTTACCTTCAAAGTTTAAGTGAATTATATGATATCTTTTGTACAATAGTCAGTATTTTCGTCCACCCATCACAACCATATTGAACGAGTGTTATCAACATCGAACATTTCAATGAATTTATAAAGAGGCCAAATAGTTTTTCACAAGATCAAAAAGGCTACAATAAGAAACTTTAACTCGTCTTTCAAATACCAAATCATAATACACTGCAGTCAAAAGGTGGAAGCAAAATTTCCGCAAAAACAGCATTAAAAAAAAAAAAATTAAAATTGAAAAATGCAAATGTTTCCTCAGTTTCACAATTTCTTCTTCCATCTATACAGGTTAACAAAGACGAGAATATTATCTCAGCACACTATTACTTAAAGTTGTGACCGTGATAAAGCAGAAGAAAAAAAGCCATTGGAGGTAATAACAGCACAAATATTTATGAAAATCAAAGGCAATAAAGTAATCAAACGATGCTTAAAAAACGAATAATAGGCGTCCTTTTACACTCATTCTGTTAAAAGTAGTTCAACAGCAGCATTAAGAAAGTAATAAAGTGCGTAAGCAACCTAAAATAACCTGTAAATGTGAACGTTTTGTCTAAACGACCAAAGTCAATTAAATTACCTGTCAGATAACTATTAACATACAAAATAGGTTTATATTACGCGAAAATTTTGAAGCACAGATGTAAAACAGCAGCTCCTTTTTCAGTCATACGACGCATGGTAACTGTCCAATAAGAGAGAATCAAAATTAACTTTTCTTGAGTACACTTAATTATAACAAAAGTGACCGAAAAAAGTGTAAAAATAAGCACTGAACTGATGCCATTAATTTAAAAAAGTGAATTATGTTACGAAAAAACAGAAACAAAAACTTACTGCAGTAAGTGAATAATTTAGATAAAGCAGCGTAAACCTCCAAGCATCAACAAATGTGTCGAAAACCGCTCGACAAAGGAATTTTACTACAATAATTCAAAGATTATGTAACTTTAGACCGAATCAAAACAAAAGAAGTCGGTTTCCACGTGTAAACAAGTTTGTTGAGATGCCCGAAATCCAAGGCTTCGAGTTTTTTTGCGGAAGTCGCAATCAATAAAGAACGGTAAAAAAAACCTATCGCACTACGGAAATTAGTAAGAGAAGTAAACAAAGCACTTACAGAAGTCCAGGAGCGGCTGAACAGAAACTTCAGCTGGCATTTAAACGACAACCTAAACAAATAGTAATCTCATTCACTTCAAAGACTTCTACCGTTAAAACAAAGGATTTTGAAAATCACAGTATTAAATAGCTCTACAATCATTGAGCGAGGTCCAACTTGGTGGAATATAATATACAGACACTTTTCTGAATAGAGTGCTATTTAATAAGAGGCCGTAAAATATTTATTCACGAATGGAAGAAAAAAATCTTCAGGCCGTCCAACTATGACTGCATAATTAGAGGTTGCCGTAAATATAAATGAAGATGCTTCATATTACTCAGTGAATTAAAATGTCTGAAGAAAGAATTGAATCATATTCTTCATTCAGGTTCTACTTAACCTGCTGGAGTCCCCAAATTCATAAGTTCTTTCTATACTTAAACCACGGATGACAGAGAAAAGTAGAGGTAAAAGAACAAAGCACAAATTCAACAATCAAAGAATAAAAGTGGAAAGATCGAAAAACCAATATCTAAGTTTGAAAAAAGCTCAATAACCAAGAATAGAGCAGAATCGTAAAAAAAAACCCCCATGAAAAAACTACGCAACACCGGAGGGAAATGACGAAACACATTAATATCTTTACACTGACAACTAAGCAAAAACTAGGAGAACGTCTTCGGTATTTCAAGACAATTGAGATAAAATTCAAGGGTCACAAATGGTGCAAATGCTGCTTCAGATGAGGCAAGAAAGTTATGCCACAAAACAACTGCAAAAGTGCTGAAAAAAAAAAAGAGGAGAACATGAGTGTAACAAAGTGAGGAAGGTAGGAAAACCGTCATGTTTTTTGCCAGCATTACACGACTAGAAAACCATATACATACAGCAGACATTTCAGACATCACTAGTTGCCTCACGGTAGGAGGGCGGAAAAAAAAAGAATGCAAAGAAGTTGAAGTGGAAAACAAAGTACAAATGAAAGCAGTTAGAAATGACAATGTTGACTGCGAATAAGACAGACGAATAAATTTCGAAAAGAGAAACGGAATCTTGCATGCGACTGAAGTCTAAAAAGATGAAAAATTTTACTATAAGTATTATTCTGCGCCAAACGCAGAATATGATGCAAAAACACACAAACAAATTAAGAAGACATGCCGAGAAATACTTTCACATAAATCCCAACGTTCTTTAGTGGCACCACACAAAAATAGTGTCACGATTAGGTACAGCCAAAACTTTTTACCGCACAGCTTCCAACTATTCCGTCTAATCTGATTGATTTAGTCAGATTCTAGGTGGTTACCTAGACCTCAATCACTCCATATGAAAAATATTTCGGATTTGACATCAGGAAAGAGTAACGGGAACCAGTACTCTTAAAAATCGAAATTTACAGGCAGAGAAAACGCTCATCTTGTGGGTGGCTGCAGTGGCGTCGGACTAATGGCTGGGAAGGCAAGCGGCGCGTCTCACTCTCTCAGGCTCTCGAGGTTGCCTACATCGGACTAGTGCAATGCCCAATAGTTTTAGTTGGTTCACTGACGGCCACTCCCTCCCTCTTCCTAATGACACACGTACGCTCTCGTCCGTTCAAAAAGAACCTATCTGCCTTCAATACTTGTTGCCCCTCCTGAGTACATCATTAAGTAACTTTTGGAAGCTTCTGGAAAACACTGAAGAAACTGCATTGTACTATGCAGTTATTTTAAAACAATGTTGTGAAAGTTGAGCAGCTATGGTTGGTGTTTAAAAACTGGCAGACAGCGGAACATCTGTAAGTCTTTCAAGAGTCAATAAGAACTTTTTCTTTCGGAAGCACATGAAAAGACGACTAACCGCTCAATTTCCCCCCCACCCATGCTACTGCGATAAAATTGTGGCTCAGTCCTTGAAAATAAAAAAAATTGAAAAAAAAACTGAGACTCGAACCAGTTATATTTCACAATCTCTTTATCAAAACAACTCTTCAATTTTCTTGTCGTGAACTCTGAATTTCTCTGAAGCTAAATTTCTTTGCCTCTCGCAGCCTCTCGCCTTTCTTATTCCTCTATTCCAATAATCTATTCTGACGAGCATTTTTGTTGCTCATTAAACTGTTGTATTCCAATTGCACAGCGCGCCTGGAAAATATCACCTACCAATCCTCAACAAAACAAATTTAAGCTCAATTCCTAAGAGAAAACAAAAAGTTACAGCCGTCGGTTAGATTTGTGTAAAAAGCCCAGGAAAAATGATGAACGATTGCAGGTCAACGAGTGAGAGGCATTGTTACTATCAAGAATCAAAAACAATTGCTGAAATGAAGGGGAAGTGATTTTTGAAAGACAAATTCAGCAGTTAATGCTTAAAGTCAAGGTGCCTGAAAAAAGACTTATTAACAGAAACCAATTGCCTTACAGAAAGTGAAAACGTAGTCAAGATCCCAGCTCTTTAGTTCACTTTTTTTTTTTTTTTTTCCGATTAATGCCTCAGCCGGATAACTGGCAAATAAGAAACTGCTTGCTTGTTGCTGTAAAAGTGGCGACTAATGATGATGTTTGGCTGCTAAAAAAATGCCACAATTTTTTCGGCGCAAACAGTCTAGTTTATTTTTTCAGTTTTTTTGTCACAAGAATGTGGTAAAATAATGTCTTCTAGGTGAAAAAAAATTGTATTTAGACACTTATCCGAACAGTAAGCAAAACAGCTGTTTCATACCCTGAGAGTTTCGTAACACACGAAGAAGAAACTACCTCATCTCTGTTACCCCCAGCGTCATATGGTGGAAATTTGATCGTCTCTCAGATGTTGCGTACTCTGTCAACTACCAATCCAAAGTGCTGCTCTGCCAACAAATCAAATCTAAAGGACAGGTTTTCGACCTTCAATAATTCGGCAGCGCGAAACTGTAAGCGCTGGAAGAAAGAAGATAAAAAATAGTTCAAGTTACCCTACCTTTCTGCTTTTCACAAAAGGCAAAAATATATTAATTAATATAAACCACTAAAAGCCAAAGCTGCTGATCCTCTTCAAAATTCCTAAAGTCCCAAAAAAAA
>UXUI01009308.1:8070-20123 GCA_900576705.1 Enterobius vermicularis
AACAAACGCCGCAACATTCTGCATCACACACCATACTAATAGATCTAAAAAACTAAAAAATGACTAATTATTTTTCTCAAATTTACCAAGTGAAGCAATGTTGCAACCTCTTCAACGTCATGTTTAGCACTTGGTTGAACAATAAAAATTTAAAGAAATAGAACATGACAAACTAACCAAAGTAAAAGCGAGTATAGAGAAAATTAATAACTCATTAAATACAGATATTTTACACAAATAATTTACGAATCATTAAAACAAAAAAGATGTTCTAAAAACTAAAATTTTAAACAAAAGCCGAGAATTATGCAAATTAACATTGCACACACCCAATTACTACATACACTGAAAATTTAGGAGGCAATAAATAAATGAAAGATCACTGACACGTGTATTTGGATTTAAGCAAACGCAGGAAAAATTACCCATTTTGACCGAAATTCCTTCACATTATTCTTACCGATAAACTGGAAAATTAAAACACATTCAGAAAGTGACAAAAGTTATTCTTTGCCAAGTTTTGCAAAGTAAATTAGCATTTGAAGTTCAAAGAACTATTTATAGAAACAGCGCTGACTAGAATAAAACACCTAAAAACCCACAGCAAAATATTATCAAAAAAACTTACCACCGGGAGGTGGCTCTCTGTAATGAACTTTGAACCAGGCAAGAAGATTATTCAAATTGGGAAACATTTGTTGCCTAAACCGAAAGCCGTCTGGGGTAATAGTCATATACTCATGCCTAACTTTACTCACTGGCATGTAAGAAAGGACAAACTTTCCCGGATATGCGTGCGACGACGTCAGTGTATAACTGCAAAAATTTTTCAAAAAAATTTGAACAACAAAAAAAAAACAGTCACAAGCCAAGTTATAATATTTCCCCACTAGGATATTTTTATGATTAAGGGCTTTAATATCACTCACTGATGAATATTTGCTACGTAGAGGAAACAAAAAAATGAACCTTCTCCAATTACAGAAGAACTTACGGTATCCTTGAAGGAGTACGTTTCTTTTCATCGACTAAATAAGTTTCAATACTTTGCCTATCCTCCGCTTTTACACCTTCAAGGAAATATTTGTGTGCAAAAACCTCACGTGCCAATGATGCCATCGGCTGAATGTGCCTCGCAAGAATTTCGTCTAAGTCTTCAAATTCCTGTAAGAATACGACGAATGTTTCTTCCACAAAATGAGAGAAATCTGACATGGTACAAAGTATAACAATAGCATTATCCAAGAAAATGGATAATCTTAATAACATGAGCAAGAAACTTAAACAAATATCCTCGTTAAGGTAAAAAAGTTCAGACTTCGCCATTGATAATCAAAGTTTTCCCCAAATCAAATGAATGTTGTTTTCCTTCCTCTTTGACGTCAATATGTTGATATACGCCATCAGCAACCTTCCAAGTTACCGTTAAATGAGTAGCGGACTTTGAACTTGGACGAATGATCGCCTCACCCTGCAAGATCTGCTTATTAGCATGATGAAGGATAATGTGAAATATAAAGTTTAAAAACTGCACTGAAAATAATGTTTCCTAAGAGATGAGAAGGCAGAATGAAAACGCCACCTGCTCAAACTTTTCAAGCATGTGTTCCGCGTCCTTGTACTTGACATTATGAAAAGCTGGATGTGAAATGACTCTTTTGACAAAATTTGTTGTTGCAAATTTCCTCTGCTCTCTAAGTTTTTTGTCCTTTTCCTCTTCCTCCTTGATAAAGAAAAATTATATAATAACAGGATGTGAACAGTATTGATAAAAACCCAAATTGGTTCTTAAATTCCCAAAAAAAATTTAAATATCGAAGCCAAACCTGACAACGTAAACGATCGAAATACTCATCATATGTCACATTCTGCTGCTGTAAATTCCTTAAATCAGAGGATCGACAAGAACATGTACATGAAAACTTCTCCGGATCGACATCCAAAATACGGCAGTAAACTGGCTGGTTTATCTGTGAGACAAAGGTGAAGAGATAAGTCTTTGAAAATTAACGCTAGAGGGATGATTATTAATAAGAAATAAGAAGATACCTGCACTCTTTCAGCAGGATTCATAAAAGATTCTGGACGATCAGAGAGGTATTTGTTAGGAATAAAACCTGTAATTCCATTATCGAAACGAACTTTGACTCCAACTGGCTGACCTGGACAAGAATCAAAATGTTTCCAGACCTTAATAAGCAACATTTCAATCTAAATGGAAAAGTTCTTTTAAAAAACCAATTTTTCATCAAAGTTTCATCCGTTACATAAATAGTAAACACTTGTAAATAGGATAAAAATACGTCAGCAAGAATAAAGAAAAAAATTTTTATAGCAAACAAGAAAACCTCGTGCGTATCCCTGAAGTCAGGTTTGTAGCAATATTGACATTTCCACTGTCCTGTCCGCTCATCTCGCAAGGGCAACGCTTTGTCTCGGTCTTCATTATTTCGGGGTTTCCGATAAACGATGTTAGTTACACGTCCCAACTTTAGTTTCCCTCAAAAAGAACAAGAACTTAAAAAAGATTTTTGAATGCATTTTTTTCGAGTTATTTAGATAAAAAAATCATTACCAATGCATTCAGAGTTCTCTTTAGTGAGCATCATGAACAGCTGATTTGGTGAAGGGCTTTCATATGGGATTCTAAGATCCTTATAACGATGATTAAGCTCAGCCCTAATATCATACAAAGTAATACTTTTATTTCCAAATCCTTGTCTGGCAAGTTCTTCGGCGAATGCATCTAGATCAAGATCCTAAAAGAAACAATAAAAAAAGCAAATGAAGAACAAGAATGGAAAGAGATTTAACAGTGAAAGAAATTTAAAAAAGCTGCAACCTTCAACTTGTCAGGATTTTGTAATATTTCTTCTAGAGCGCTAGTTGGCTCTGCAGTATCATCTATTTCGAGAGCATCGACAGCCATTTTCCGAGCCCACTCATAAGTTTCTGGATGGACACGAGACCCGTCCAGCACCTGAATTTGAAAATAAGATATAATAAATAAAATAATAAAAGAACTTCAGTAGATATAGTTGATTATCTAGAAACAATGTAAACCTCAACATAAGCATCGGTTTTATCTGAAACCTTAGCCGTATCAATCTTGATAAACCCCGCACAGTTCATAAAAACCTGAAAGACTTCAAATGTGAAAGAAACAGGACAAGATTAATACAAGAATTAATTATAAATTAATTCTCTGAAAAAAAAAAAATTTTGTAAATTGTATCGGGAAAAATTTGATGAAAATTACCGCTTGCTACAAATAATATCCCATACTTCTCCATAAATTTTTTATCTAGTACGTTTCACTCCAATTACAGAACTGAATAATTTGTTCCAAAAGCATCATTTGCCAAAAAAATAAAATCTAGTAAAATGCACTGAGAAGTCAAAGTACCATCAAACTAGAGTTTGTTCAACAACTCTCATTTTTTTCGCCCTGATCAAATCTTGAAAATCCTAACTCAACTATTATCACGACTCCTACAGCTGCCTACAACTATAGTATTCATTCACGCCTGAAATTTCCTCCTCAGCTCAAAGAAGAAAAAAATTTAACTCCGAAAATCCGCCTTAAGATATTCGTAAGATTCCAAACTGGCAAACTAGTAGAGGTCAGAAGTAAAGCAAAACTGCAAAAGTTAGTATTTCTAATGCAATTTCGAGAGTTCTGCTATGTAGACAAAACTTCCGCACTATTTTCTTAGTTAGACACTCTGCGACTAAAATTTGTAAAAAATCCATTCAGCATTGAAAAATTCGAAATTGCATTACAAAGATAAGAGACTCTATCAATGTAAAAACTTTTCTGGAGCCTCAAGATTCCTACGAAAAACAAAATTTCCAAAAATTTAACTTCATTCACCCAAATATGGTTCAAATAAAATTTGATTTCGAAACACAAAAGCAAAAACATACTGAATATAAAGACAATAATTCTACCATAATTTCAAGTGAGTAAGACGCTTTTAAAACCTATAAAAAAGAAATTATGAATATTCAAGAAAAACCCGTAATTAGTAACGCAGCTTCTCATTGCACGGCTATTCAAGCCTCTATTTGACAAAAAAAAATTAATTTATGAGAAAACGGCCTTAAGAAGAAGAACACTTAAACAGCAATTTCAATGAGCAACTATTCTATTTGAAACTTGCAAAATAACGCTATTCAAAAACCTAGAACTGCAGTTGAGCCGTAAAAATTCAAATTCAAAAAACTTTATCCCAATAAAGCAGGGAATGACAATGAATTAGAAATAAATGTTTTGAAATGAACTTAGAAGAAAAACCATACTTTTGGTCCCATACGGCATAAAGTAACTAATTTTGTACGACTTTCCAACAAGTTGTTGTTCTGCTTCAAAACTTTCAACAGCTGTGCAGACTTCCTAACTCCTAAGCCGCACACAAACTGCAGCATATTAGCAGTGTACGGGCATTCCAAACATCTATTCACGTCGACGCCAACCTCATTAACCCGATTAATAAACTCCAACGAAAGTGAAAACATAAGATCATCCTAGAAAGTATAAAAGTACAAGTATAACGTTCTCTCACGAAATCTCAGTAACACTATCAGTCTAAAATTGAAGTTTAAAAAATGAGACTTTATTAATTTCTGCTTGTAGCGGGTGATATGAGATGCACAATATATCTCGTTCAGTATTACAAAAGTGGCAGTATTCTACAAGAGGATCCAACAAAAGCCGAGCCAAAGAGACTGCTTGTCTCAATAACGGAGGATAGTCAGGGAATTCTGCCTATAACTTAAAGTAACTAAAGCCAGAAAGAAAGAAGTTGCAGAAATTAAAGAGATGTCACTTCTTAAAAAGAAAAGAATGCAATTTTCCTTAAACAAAGTTCTTTGTAAATATATAAAAACCTAAAATTCAGTACCATAGCTTGTTTACTGTACATATAAACTTTTGCTGCTTCATTATCCACTATTTCCACAGGTATATCTCGATTAAGATCTTGTATGTCTCGCAAAGTTAACTCAACATCCTCTTTCAGATACCGTGCTTCAAGACTTTCACCACAGATAGCAATAACGTGAGGACGCCTTTTATCAACAAATTTGCGCAGATAATTTAAGTCTTGTTGCTGAACGATAAGAGATGTATACAGAATCAATAAAAAAAAAATCTGCTTGAAAACAGATGAAATGAATGAACAAACTTTGAGATCCGCTTCATTTAACCGCTTTGAACGAAGACTTTTTTTCAAGTGCGTTAAACGCAAATGATCAATAGCTTGCCCATCCTGGTCAATGATAACACAGAATGATGCCTGATCCCTAAATTTTAAACGATGTTTTCATATATGAGTTTAACTTACCAGCAAAAAGCAAAACTTCAGATTACCTGTCTTCCGGATAACAGATGCTCATAATTCTTGCTCCATCACCCAAATCATCATCGTGTAAATCGCCTTCATCATCACCAAACGCACGATACGTTGCGGTTTTAATTCTCTCGTACAAGTTTTGGGTACACTGCTAAAAAATCTAGCCACATTCGTAAAATTAATACAGTGAAGGAAAGTGAAGAGGAAAGAATAGAAGAGCAAAATCATAGCACCTAACTTAAACAAGGCTTCTCTATGGTTGCTAATCATAGCAAATCGTCAAGCAAAATCGTTAAAATAGCAAATAAACCTTAATGACATATTCCCTAGCTTCTTCCATAAGCCTCTCATGAGCCTCCATTTCCAGACCAGGTAATAAAAATTGATTGACACACATTTTTACCGCTTCAGTCCTAATGTCGTTCCAGAGCCGTACAAGATTTGAGAACTCATTTCTAAACGCGTTCACAACCACATAATTGAAGAAGATAGAAGTTCGCACAGAATGAAAGAAGGAACAGTTTAAGTCCAAAAAGAGGTTAGAAAACCGTACTTGTAGAAAGGTTCGTTTGCCGTAATCTGGCTAAGTAATGTCTCTCCTATTCTGATGTCATCTTCAGTATCGCAAAATAATTTAATATTTAATAATCCAGAATTTTTTGCCTGTAACCAGAACTTTCAATCAATCAAAAACGAAAAAAATTCCATTTTCTATATGAGTAAATACGAACCTGTACATACCACAAATATTCGTCATGGCGAACTTCACGAACCGGCTTATTTTTTATATATCTAAAAAGCATAATTTCCGCGAAGCATCTAAAAAACGAAGGCAAAAACACAGCCATTATCAATCAATGGCGAGGTATAAATAAAAAAATGAGGCGAAGATACATTTAAAAATTAAAGAAAATGCCTCACTGAGCCTTAAATGCCACAGTAAAAAAATAACTTTTATTCTAGTTTTTCAACTAATACATCTTCCCAATGTCTGTTGAAAAACTGTGATTAAGGTTCCTAATAACAAATACCAAATAAAAAAACAAAAGATGGATCGAAATTAAATAGAAATTAGAAAATGAAAGTCCGTATGGCGCTAGTCAAATGCTTTAAGTATCTTTCAAAACTATTTTAAATAGCAGATCGAAAAAATTTATTTTCTGATATACCTCTGCATTACAGTCAGTAATAACTCGACAAAAAAAAAACAATTACCGTTTGAAAAACAACCGATGACTTTCATCAATTTCTTCTCGACCTTTCTTAGTGGGCCAAATACTAATTTTCAGATTTTCACGGTACTTCGTTCTCAAGAACTCCCTAACTTTGGGCTCACGGCTTAGCTGTTTAGCAACAACATAAACAGCTCCATCAACGACAGCTTGAGGTGAAGGAAAGCTTCTAAAGCAGCATAAGTACGAGGCATTAGCACAAATAGAAGACGGGTTTTCAGAAACTAATCAAATAAAACTTTTTTCGACAAACACTTACTCGCAAACATACTGTTCTGCAGCTTTTAAAGGCTCATCATCATCTTGAACAATTTCATGTCTTTTCCACTCCAAGTTTTCAGCGAACTGCAAAGGCGTGAGTCCAAAACGAACAGCCATTTCATCGATTTTGTTTTGGATACATAACTGAAAATGAAAAACAAATCAATCGCTGACGTTTTATCCTTAAAAGCTTAGCAGATATAAAGCACAACAAGGCCTTTCAAAAAAATAGCAGCGTAACAAGGCTTCAAACTAATACAACTGTAAATAAATTTCCTTAGGAATACATGAAAATGAAACAAACTCATCATAGAAATAAATTTCTACGAGGTAACTTAGAGTTCGGAAGTATTAAAAAACCGACACTGAAAAAAATTGTAAACCAAAGTTATTAAGAACTATTTATAACAGAAACTCCAAGCATGAAAACGAAAAATACTTCTGCATTTATTACCATATATTTATCAGTACGCGTTGCTGCTCTAAACCGAGTTTCAACGGCCTCTCTTTCAGGATCATCTTCGCTCAAATTCTGTATTTTCTCCCAATCAATCATTTTTGGAACTTCCGCCCCATAGTACAACTGAAATTTCGCCGAGACGTCCATAAGGCCCTCCACTGTTTGAACCCCATGTACCCTAGAAATGAAACAAAAAATCACAAATCCTTCCCTAAATTTCATTAACTATTGACAAACTAGTCTTTGCGTCTTCTTGAAACAACAAATCCAAACAGAAATTCCATACTCATTCATATCCTGCTCCGTAACAACTCGTAAATCTGAAGCATTGTCATTTTCCATCTGATAATTCAGCATACGTTTCATCAGTTCCAGCAATCTTTTCTTCCGCTGTTCGAGATGGCACCACTAAAACAATAACATAATAAAAAATGACTTGAAATTATGTAGTATATGACCAAAGTGCGTGTAGTAATCAGTAATATTTATTTTGAATCCTAACAACCAAATAAGTAATATAAATGAAAGAAATAATACAAGAAAAATAACAAACAAAATATCGCAGCACCTCTACCAGTTCGAAGCAAAAAATTAGAATATTACTCAAAAAAACTAAAACCACCTTTTCGTCCCACTGGTAAACTTTCCATAAATCATTAATAGCCAGACATGACTCAACATATTCTTTTCGGTAAAAAGCAATGAAAGGAACCTAAAATATAACTATAAAATAGAAAAAAATACAAAACTTCACACATTAATTATAAGTTTGAGTTTTAAAGAGCACATTTTAATCAAAGTTACCTCAAACAGTTGATTACGTATAAACCTCAACGCTTCACGGATTTTCTCCGGAGCTTCATTAAGTATGCGCCTCCTACCCTCCTCATTTAGCTCTGGGCTAGCTAGTATGGTTAAACAGGATTCCTCCTAAAATAGAGAATAATTATCATAAAAAGTTAAAGATGAACTACAATGTAACTGCGATAATTACCTGTGAAGATAAAGTAGCGTTCCCAAATGCATACTGAAATATCCACTTCGATTCCAATTCAAGCTCACTTTCGTCAGCTTCACTAACCGGTATCCGACGAAGCTTGAAAAAAAGATTTTCAAGAAGAGGAGTGTTTTCACCTAGATGAAAAAGATTTGACTAGAAACCTGGAAGCGTTCAGGACGATCTTCCAGTTGTATGCGCTTATCTGTTGGTGAAAGCATTTTTTCTTCCAGTTCTGCTGGCTCAATCGTGTCCAAAAGTGTCGCATTTTTCTCTTTCAAACGACTTTGACGCACTCGAGACAAACCCCTTTCCCCTTCTTCTTCATCCGGATACTCTTCTTCCTCTTCCCCAGCCTGTAACTACTCGATATCAGTCAATAAACAAATGTTTATCGAGAGAGATGTTTGTCGGGCAATAGGTTGTGTTTACCTCCAAGTCCTCATCGAAAAACTCATCAAAATTGAAATCATCTACTCCAAAAATTTCTCTTGCATCTTCCATGGCTTGTTCGGGAACGTCCGCCATATGATATCGGCGCTGGCGCTGTCGTGCATGACGGCCCTCATCAGTCACAATAAAATCGTCTAAAAACAGAACCTTGAAAAATTTTACTTTTTGCTAAATTCAAAATATGAACAATATTCATCTCCAGTACTAGAAAAGTGTCTGACCTGATCGGCTCTCGCTGCCAGACTCATCTTCATCATAACGATCTCTGTCATGATCAGGTAACGAGTCTTTCTCGCGTTCATCTTTCTCACCATTCAAATCTTCCTAAATATTACTCATCGTGTCGCTGATATAATAACTATTATTTAAAATCTAGGGCACAAAACCCAAAATTATATCTGAGACTTGGGAATGTCTCAAACAATGAAAGGCTTATAACCCCAGAAAAGAGATCATTCTTGATGCGTTCGCGATCATCTTCTTCCTCATCACTTTCAATCAGCACTCGTCCTCCAACGTGACGCTGCTGTATGTCTAGATTGTCATTAAGCAAATCTAAATCTTCGTCATCTAGTTCCAGTTCATTATTGTCACTTTTATCATCCTGAAATTCTTCAGTAAAAAGGCGAATAAATTAACAGATACTTAAATTAAGCTTAGATTACGTCTTCCTAACGTTTAATTCGACCTTTACTAAACAAAAGTAGATGAGACCAATTGGTAACAAAATGAGCAAAAACTGAAAATAATGGACAGCTGTGAATAAAGCAACATAAAAAAAATCAACCTCGTTATCAGATTCCTCTTCCGCCTCATCCTCATCGACAACAAAACCCGCCATTTCTTTCTGAATCCTTGCCTCATCATCTTCTAAATCGTCTTCATCGTCATCGTCGTCACTAAAAAACAAATTAGCACTAATGAAGCGTTAACTAAAATTCTCATTTAACCCTGTAAACCTTGCAGCGTGGGTTGGTTAAACAGCAGACTGTTCAATGCAGAATACAACAAAAAAAGGGAAAAGCAAAACGACCAATCGAGTGTTACCACCTGTTGATGCGTTTTTTCTTTTTTGGCTTTGTCTTTTTAATCCTTTTCGGGCGTTTTGTTTTCGGCCCTAAATCTTCATCTGTAGAATCTTCAGGTGTGTTATTACCCGAATTTTCCGACTCCTCAGCTTGGTTATCAAGGAATTCAGACATTTCACTGATAAAAAGCCAAAAAGAGACTTCTGAAAAGCATTGCAAAATAAAGATAGCAAAAGAGTGCTGACAACCAGTAAATGCAGTGATTAATGCGGTTATTTCTCCGTGGAAGATACTCCTTAGCAAAAGGAAAAATATATCAAAACAGAATCATAAACGACTTTAAATTAGTAAATTAAACTGAACTCGCAAAACCCAACAATGAAACCCATAATCAACAAATGAATGAGTTTCAAAACTGGCGGTTGTAACGCCAATCTAAACTTACTTAGATTCTAACAACTAAATAAGAATTAATAAAAAGAACTGAAAATGTAAAGATGGCAAAAATAACGTCCGTTTTGTGACATTCTGATTCCCCTTACAATCCCCTCTTCACCAGTCTCTTGGCGTTTCTGCACCGCGGTATGGAGCAAACTTTCATTATTGGCAACGTTCCACTATGGTAAAATATTTCTTATTAAATTGTAATTTTTCTATGCGAGCCATCTAAAATTTACTGTTAGTGCTCCGTCATTTCACTTGACAATTTGCATATGTTAATCCATCCATACTCCGTCAATGTGTGTGAGTGATTGACGGATAGTGCAGTTGCAGAATATTAACGCTGGATTTCTCAGTAGTTTTTTGTTATTTTGAAATTAAGCGTTTCTTTCAGAAATTTGGGTGTGCTTACACTTGTGCGCTTTTTTTTTTCTTTCTTTGCATCAGCGATTGTGTTTTATTCCAAGTAATGGTTTCCCATATTTTGTTCCTTCATTTTTTTTTGTTTTTGTTAGAGGCGGTTTTTTTTCTTTTTAACTTTTCTTGCACGTATTTTCCAATTAATTTCACTCGTATCTACTGCTCTGTAAACAGTAAGTGTTCATGACAGAAGAAAGGCAAATATTGAGTTGTGGTGTCTTTTACGAAAATATTTTAATGTTAGTTCCGAGAATGTACACAAGTCTCTAATATCAGTTTTCGGATGAACATAGAACCTTGAAATATAAATGGTCACGAGTTGGAATTGTTATGAAACAATGAAAACTTGGAACAAAAGTGGCAACAAGAACAACCAGGAATCGTAATTGTTTTCACATTAATTTCAGAATACATTGCTTCTTGCTTTGCTAGTAACTGCATTTACAGCGACTAACTGTTGATGTGAAAATTTTGCAGTGAAGTAGAGGGGAAACACATGTTTGAAGTTCTTCGGAATAATACTCGACCGAATCTACTTTTGACACTCCAATCACAGATTTTCCACCTACCACCGTATAGTCCATTACACAACTACTTTCAAAGGTGTCAAAAATCAGTTGAAGTAAATAAAGAGGAAACAGGAACAGAACCCTGTTTATTGACTAAATACCAAAATAAACATGTATAATTTAGCAGTATAGAGGCGTATTTTTCCTTTAAAATACAGCATTGGAAACAGTTCTTATACTACCTGCTAACGCAGTCATACGCAACTGTTAGGCTTAAGATTTGCGCAGAGGTCCACAGCTCACTGTGGCACAGCGCCAAAATTAGGGCTTCAGACCGCATATATTAAGAAACAACTTTAGATGAACTGGTAACTTTTCAAAGTTCCATTTTTTTCCCCGTATACCAACATTTATGTTTCGAAAGTTTGCCACTGCTTTGTGAGCTCAAAAAGTATCCTTAGTGTAGAAGGATGGATCTATGGCTGTGGATTCTGCTATGATTTGTATCAGTTAACGGTTGAGCTAAATCGGAAAAAAATCACGGTGGAAGATAGGAAATTCAGAAGTCCTGGAAAAAATTTTTTTCGTTAATTTTAAGTTGTCAAAAAAAAAAAATTAAACCCCACAACCTGTCTGAAATATGGCTCGAAGTTTGACATAACGTTAGATCTTAGAACGGCATAGTGGGAAGAAAAAGATTGGCGAAATCACATTATTTGAGGTCTTGCTCTATATTTTTTACAAAAAAGCGTTGGGAAGCTGTGACTGAAAAAAACTGCCATCAAAAAAAAGACTGATATATTTATCCCCATTTCTGAAAGGAACCGTATCCGCTGCTGTACATGCGCACGATGAACCGAAATTCAAAAAAAAAAAAAAAAAAAAAAAAAAAAAAAAA
>UXUI01009309.1:4201-18141 GCA_900576705.1 Enterobius vermicularis
ATACGTTAGAGACTGGTATTTTTTTTCCCTTGAAAATTCCTTTCAGAATTTACTTTGGTTTGATAAGCAACTGGTTCCTTTTGATGAGCTATATACTTTTCTTGTTTTCTTTGAACCTTATCTTATTATCTTAGTTATTTCATTACAATTTGAATTGCCTTTTCTTAGAATAAACTTCCTCTTTAATTCTTTGTCCTTACCAGTCCACACAGTGAGTTTGCGTAAAAAAAGGTGGCAAGTATTAATTCTAAAAGTGGAAAACCATAATCACAACCGCACAAAGATATAGTCATATTTATAGATTTTTAACCCCGATGTAATCTCCTTTAAATACTTTTCTACCTTGCAATGCTCTCCAAACTGATCGGGTTGCTATCCCGAACTTCACGACCCATTGATTCGAAACGGTGTTCCCAGAATGACGGCGTCCTTAAAGCTGCGCTTAAGTAAGAAGTCCCATTTGTGCGCCAGTCACTGTCACCCTGGAAATAATTTTGTATGCTGTAGAACGGATGTTAAGGCTATTTCTTAACAATATTAGCCCCGAAGACCTTAAGCTTGTACAACCGTCATGTAGACTAGGTCGCTAACAAATGAGAAACAACTCAAGCAAACATAAAAAACATCTCATTTGACTTTGTTCCTTGTACAGTAAGTGCTTTTGACGACTGAATGTGAGTGCCATTTGAAGACGGTAAATAAGCAACTGCATGGTTGCAAGTTTCGCTTCAACTACTTGCGAGGTTGCGCGATATAGACTAAATCAAACTGTTTGTCATTCGTTCATTTTCAAAAGTGTATATACCTAACAGGCATGCGAGTTTCTCAAGTTTCTGTCCTCGCTTCACAACTCCATTTTCATAAGTTGAGTAGTTTTGCTTTTTGCTTTTTAAAAATGAAGAGGCTTTAATCAGTCTCTCTATACATGAAGAGTGCCCGAGATGGAGGGGATGAGGAACTGAGATAAAAACTGGACAACTGTTTGAAGAAGTAAAAAAGAAAAACGCACAGATCACGTAACGAAAACTGTTCAGGCGACTCCAGAATACATTCAGCCAACTAGGCGAAAATATGGAATAAAGTAAAGGAAACTAGTGCGCAGTACTGTAAACTGGCAACCATATAAGTATTGCCTCTGAACAGCAGAAGTGCAAAAAAAAAGACATTAATATAAAACAGCTACAAGATGTCAGCCTAGCGCTTCGCTCACTGCCACGAGTAAGGTCACTTAAAAATACTTAGTACTACGCATATTCATTTCCAATAATAACTCCTCTACTTATTTTTTGCAGGCAAAAAAAAATCTACAATACTGGTAAGACTGAGATGAACAACCTTAATATCAACCAAATTAAAGAAAAAAAAGTTAAATTGCAATGCTGCACTCCAACGCAGCTTTCATTTTCCCTACTTTGTACAGCGCTGCAACTGATCCCCAGACCAAAAACAAGATTAGCCTTGTAAAATCCAGGTAGTGGCAGGGTGACCAGGCGTCATAAAAACATTGCAATTCTTCCGCCTTGTCTTCTAAGACAAAAAATGCGGCTGAAATAAAACTGAGAATGCACTAAAACAAACCCAAATCTCGTTTATCAAATCCTTAAGGAAGAACAATCAGTTAATCGCAAACCACTCCTCTGTTTACATTTAGTTGTATACAAGCAAACCATCCAGATAACGAACGACCTTATTTGTGTTACGTTTAAAGTAATTTGTCAGCCTTTCAAACGCCGGCAACTTGCAAGTAAAAGAAGTGGCAATTGCAATCCTTATTTACATATACTGCAACCTTTCCACCAAAAATTTATGATAACTTACTACACAAGATATAAAAGCATTTCAGGATGCATGGACTGGTTTATATGACGAAAAAGAATGAAACTTTCAAAGAAATAAGCTCACTTTTGTAAACATGTATCCTGAAAGTGGAACATCACCTTTTGCCTTGGCTTCACCAAGAAGTTTTTCTTCCCATACCTGTGGCCTAAAAATATTACTATTTTATTTTGGTAATGTCTCAAAATAATGTTTCTTAGCAGATACAAAGTCAACAAGGATACAGATCTAGGTTTTCACTGCTTTTCTTCCAAAAGAACCAATTCTCTGATAAAACCTCCTTGCTTCTTATGCTGAGAACTAACTTTGCAAAATTATTAAAACCCCTCACACGAAGATATTGGTTTTTGGAACTTTAGTTTCTGCAGCAAAAAACTTTACCCTTTTGGGACATATTTCCCTTCTGGTCGTTTATACATATCAACCGAATATTGCAAATCAAAATCAAAATAGTCCGGATCATCGCGGTGTGGTGGGCGGCTATAGTAAGGTCGGGGTATGTACGACTAAATTTGAAAAACTTGTTCAACAGAGCAAGGATTCCTCTCCAAAAAAAAACAGAGTCGTCAACATTCACTTACGTGCAACTCCGCCTCGTCCTCTGGGTCAATTGTGTAAACTGGAGCTGAAGACTTCCGTGGAGTGCGTTTTGTCACTGTTTTCATCGAATCAGGAAGAATTGACGTTTTTAGCAGCCGTGCTTCAACATCATCAACTTTGGAATCGTAACGAGATTCAATGCCTGCAGTTACAGAAACTGCAGGAGCTGCGTACGGCCCTAAAATGAGCGATGTTCGTCTAAACCTGATTCATTCAAATTTGTAATTTTCACACTGAGAACTCACCAGAATCCAGTGAGCCAGTATTTCTTGTTCCTGCCAGACGGTAGCTTGGAAGTCGTCGGCTTCCGCTGCGCAAGGAAAGCTCTTCAAATGGACTCTGAGATCTACGCAAATGGCGTTGCTGCTCAAGCTGAGAGTCAAAAAATTTTATTTCGTCTTGATTTCTCTCCGCCGTTTTCCGAACCTACAAAAATTGCAGCACTTACAATGAGAATTAATGTTTCATTAACAGTAAAATAATTTTTGGTTCGCAAAGAAATGCTTTTTAAAATAGCGTAGGTTGATAAAATTTAAGGAGTACACCATGACCGGTAGCTTAAAAATTAGTATATAAGTGGTTTTTTGACAGTGCTGTGTACTTTAACCCGCGTATCACAGAAAAAACAGCTGATTGCTCTATTCAAAGTAAATATCTTTGAATACAGTACTACAGCTCTCTTAAGAAACAGTACTGTTTTATAAAAGCAAATCATCTGACCGTTCCATTAAGGCTGGTCCTAAATGGTGTATTTTTTTTCTGAATTCCGCTATCACAAAAATTCTGTCTCAGCTGAAATCTAAATTTGTAATAAATTTTTAGGACTTTTCAACGGCATCAAGTACTTGTTTTAACGTTGCCGACTAAGACAAATTCCGTGGTGTTTATTTAGCAAAAATCTGTCAAAGTATTTCGTCATTTGCAGCACGTCTTTCGCAAAAAATAACGTGCCACCGAAGCGTCATTGTGATAAAGTTTTGAATCATCTCAAAAAGAAAAAATAAATAAATGAATAAACCAAGCTGTTGCGAATAAAAGGTCAGGTCAGAAACCTAAAACATCTGCTTGATTAAGTAAACAGCTTACCTGGTAATAAGAATCTTTAATGGACTCTTGCCAACTTTTCCAAGCCGGTTTACGCTCCTCAATTGCTTCATCTACTACATCAGAAAAATCTATTCTTTTAAAGCGTGGAACAGACAATTTGAACTGGTTGCTGAAAAAATGAATAAATAAATAAATAAGTTCAACATCTTTTTCAGCTCCTTTTTAGCAGATACTTTTCTTGATTAGTCAAAAATGACTTGACGTTCTATTCTTTATAAAATCTACAATTATGTTTTTGAATAAACCAGGGTTTATCAATTGAAATACAGTAATCAATCCAACCTGCTTGCAGTGTACGACAGCAGATCCGGACTGGATGAACGAGACTTAGGGAAACGAGTTCGTACTATTGGCGTGTAAGACGGAAGGTTATCAGCACTCAGTCCCAACTCGTCCCTTGACGGTCGCATTTCAAGAAGTTTTTTGGAATCGTTAATAAGGGCTTGTGATGAAGCACTGAGTTTGAGCTTCCCCGGCTAAAAATGTTTGAAGCCAACTTCAATAAAACATAAAACTTCGAAAAAACGCTTTTACCTCTTGTCATTTAATAAAGTAGAATAAAAAGCTGAACACCTTAATGATGTCTAAAAGGAAGGCTTGCAAAAACCATACCAGTATTTCTGTCACATCTTTATCGGTCACTTTCCTCTCAGAGTTTGAGACTGAAGCTTCCTGACTTTCCGCTGGAAGTTCCGGTCCTTTTTCTGCAAGTGTGTCTTCAGACTGTTCCATTGATGACTGGTTATTTCTCAAGCAAAAGAATTGTCTAAATTAAAAAAATGTGATGCTGATCAGGCAAAATACCTCCTTAAGCTAATACCATTTACAGTGATAGACGGCCGTAATTTTGAAAACTATACGCCTTTGATTTTCTCTGCATGTTGCAAATTTTGTACTTCAAGAGCGGGAAAAGTTTTTAATGGCGATAACAATCAATCAAAAAGAAGCACATAGTCTAAACTTTTGAAGCGACAAAAATGCTTATAAAACAGGAAAAAATAAAGTGTAAAGGAGAAGAAAGGTTATAAGACATTCTGAAGCACTCAATTTTCAGAATCAAATGACCAGTAAAGCAACAAAAACAAAAAAGTCCGTATTTTCAAAGCTCTCTACAAAAATGCAATATGCCGTCTTTACTGTGTAACCACTCTAAATAAAGTTGAGTCTACTTCAGGAAATTAACCGAGCCTTCTATGTGTGATCGCTGATCTTTGCGCAAAAACTATTCAAGAGCAACTGCAGTATGTTACTTTGCTTACCCATGTTTTAAGCTGACAAAAAGAAGCAGAAAATAAACGCGAAAACACTCAAAATCTTTCACAACCTCCTGTTGTCCTCTCCGAAAATGCAACAATTAATACTCTAGAACTTAGACCTGTTTTATTTTCTGATTACTCGCTTGAACTGTCGAATCTCCTCTTCCAATGATCTTAAAATGTTGGTAGGCAATTCGCAAGAAGTGTTCAAAGGAGTGAAAAACTTTTTAACTTGAAAAAATTCAGCATAAATTATGTGACTTTACCGTTTCTGTGAATGTGCTTAAAAATCAAAAAAGAATACTTTCTTATAAGAAGCGGAAAAGAAAGAAACTATAAAAAGTATATAAAACCAATAAATAATCTGCAAGACTACCAAATGAATATAAGAAAATTTACAGAACAGTTTTGTTAAACCATAGAAAATTCAATCGCTCGCAATTCTTCAGTCATTAAAAAAAGAATTTTCACTTATGAAAGACAAATTTTAAAGAACTGTTCATTTTTCTAGCAATCTTCTGAAATTTTAAAAACCTAGTTTTCACAAATTTTCGCTAAACTACAGCCCAAAGAAAAAACCGAAAAGACAGTTGACCTAGGCAGTTAAATGCAGCCTATATATGACGCTGAGTAGCTCCAGCATTGTCGACCAACCTTGCGCCTCCTAATTTTCTAAAAACTTCCTGTATTTCATTTCTGTGCTGAAAATGCCAAATGTCCAAGTGACATTGCAAAAACCGGAGTTATTCATATGCAGATCTGTTTGCTTACTTAAAATTTTCAAAATTTCTCCTCTTTTGTTCATCACTTGTTGAACAGATACAGTGGAAAACAGAAAAATTTTCATTAAAAATAACGTTTACGAAAGAAGAGGCTACAGCAAGAGAAAGCCTTTAAATTTCCCATTGCAAAATAAGTATCTGTGATAGACAGCGAAAACTAAACGCGGAAAAAAATTTAACAAAAAGCTAACAAACAAGAAAAATAAATAAAAAAGAGAAGCAAAGAAAGGCAAGTTAAACGAATAGTTTTGTGAAAATCACCGATTTATTTGGTGAGTCGCTGGAAACAGCTAGGAGTAATGATAGAAAAATGCGAAAAGAATCATCGCTTGATTGCAAAAGACGATAGAGGAATTGTATTGCGGCTGAGTGTAGAGTTACAGGAGGGAAGCAAAGAAAGGCGACTGAAGACAGAGTGATAAAAAGAAGGTGAGGTGGAAGAAAAACTTCAGTGCATAAAATGACTTCAAGCAGATCAAATATTTTTAACCTTTATTTAACCCGCACAATAAATATCCATAAAACAGAAACTGTGTGCAAAAACACCTCCTACCTTTATTTTATTTACCACTTTAAGTCTCGTTAATTTTTTTTTTTTTGCGATTCCAATCTTTTCTATTTTATAGTTCAAAAAAAGTTTATTTTTGACTGCCATAATATTTCGTTTAAACCGCTTTTATTTCAGTTTCGCAATTACAAGAATTTGAACTAAAATTTAATGATTGGCAGTCATATGCTTAAATAACTTTTTTCCAATCAGAATATTAATGTACACCAACGGTGATTAGCAATAACTAAATCTACGATTAATTCAACTTTTTTGACACAAAAAAAATTTTTTTTTTTGCTTACAATTTATACAGATTGGATATAAGCAATAAAAATGCCTTAATGTACAGTCGTAAAACGTAGAAACCAAAGAACTCTTCCCCCTCTATCCCACTGTCTCATTCTCCAGCCCTTTTACTAATTTCAGTCTCAGTAAAACTTTATTTCGTGAACTGTTAATGCGCATAATACTGCCTGCGTATTGACAAAAAATACACACTTTTAGCTTATAGCCGTCAAATTAAAAAATTACTAATTTCAAATTTCTTTTGTCCAAACAAATCTAATTTTCAAAACTTCTTCTACACCACACATTTAATAGAAGTGATTTTTCCGGAATTTTAGTCCGCTTCTTTAAAGTGGATTCATTGACAAATTAAACAACACTTTTATATCGCCTATAGAAACTATCAACCAGCAGTCAAGAAGTTAACTAACTCATTTGCTTAATCCAAAACTAGAAGCCTTACCCAAAAATAGCTAAAACGAACGGCAACGCATGAACCAACAAAGTTCGCCGTTCAAAATTGACAAAAAGAGCGATTCAAAGAAACGTCAAATATATATTACAAACTAATAACATTTATAAATTGTTCTAAGTTACATAATAACTTTTTACTTCTTATTCCGTGTTGCTCTGATAAGATCCACAAAAACATTTTTTTCTTGGCATCAAAATGGAGTACTAATACAAAGTTACTAATATGCCTACCGATAAAGACCTGCTAGAAGTATAGGATAAAAAATGAGAGATGCAGCGTTTATAAATTTGAAAATTGAACGATTTTCGAAAACCAGCACTTTTTCTCTGCACATTCAGTTTTGCGGCATTGCTGCAAAACAGAATGCCAAATTCTTTTACTTTGGAACTGCTCCAACACACAGCTTTTATGATTTGAAAATAAAATTCTTTCTCATATTACTTGACTTAAAGTACTTGACTATATAATAAATGAAGTATACACCAGCTTTTTCTTCTAAAATTAGCTACCATTTGGGTAGTAAATGAAACCAAAGGCTGCTAATAAAAGTCAGATCTTTCAAAAACTAGGAAAAGAGAAAAAATTTGAAACTTTTGATCGTTGCACCTTTTCTAGAATTTTCGCAAAAAGAACGTTAAACCACACTGGGACAAAAAACGCAATAAAATGAGGCTCGAAAATAAGCTACTTTAAAATTACTAACTATCAGCAACTATTTTCCTTCTCTTTTTATCTTATTCAAAGAAAGAATCCCGTTACCTTCTGATGCAGCTTAAAAGACCGAGGATCTACCAGTCGGTTTATATACACTGATTAACCCCACAACGGTACGCGAAGACTCTAGCAAATTTAACTTTAACCACTCTAATCATTTCCATTTCTATGGTATGTCAAGCCATCTACGAACTTAAAGTTAACTGCAGACATCTTGCTCCGTTACCAACTCCATCAAGTCAATGAGTCTTTCAACCCGATGACATCAGTAAAAAAGGTAAAAAAACCATGCAGTACTCAGCGCATTTTGAGAAACTCATTATAAAGTAACGAGAAACGAACGAACAATGAGTAATAAAAGAAGAGAATCGAAACAGTAACATCAAAGTGCTAAGAAAAAAAAGGCGAGCCGAAAAAAATAAACATTGATTTAGTATTTCTATGTATGCGTGTGAATAAAGGTGAAATATAGTACAGAGGGATAAATCTTGATTAAAAATGCGTGGGGTGACCGATATGAGGAAAGATAAGAGTTTAAGCTATCTAAACAACGGTAAAAAAGAACGCAGAAAGACTTGAGCAGCAAAAATGCAGAAAATACCAGGCTGTCAGATTGTGTACGTAGCGCGCTAAGGGTGGCGATGGTAATAGCAATGGCAAATTTCTAATATATCTGTTGAAAATGCTAGGGCTGCTGCTGTTGCTGCCGCTGCCGGTCGGTGAGACTGTTTAGTTCTGTTGTCTTGCACCAAGTACTCATCGCTTTGGTGGTTGCTCTGTGGAGTGTATTTCCAGTGGTGGTGGAGTAAAGCTGTGTAAAATCCAAACACACAAAGCCAAAAGTTTTATATATCTATTATCTTTTCACTGTATAGAGAGCCATTCAGTTTGGCTTTAGCTATGCAGTTTTTGCTGACAAAGAAATGTTAGAAATAAAATGGATATACTGAGGAAAAGTGGACAACAAAAACTTGTTTTGTTCCGTAAACAGTTTTTCTCTTTCTTTTTCTCTTCAGTCGTTATTAACGTCCCAATCATATAGCATTTGCTTCAGCTCTTCTTTTAACCCACATTACTCGTTGCTGTAATTCGATTCTATTCGCTTTACAGTCACCAAATAACGAATAACCTTATATATTCTACACAGTAAATGAAAAACAACGACACAGAGGCCACTTAAAACCAAAAAATTTTTTAATGACAATATATTTTTTCTCTGGACCTCTATGACTGCCTTATCAGACAAACCAGTAGCAATTATATGAAACTTATTTTTTTACTAAACATCTTTGAATCGTATGCTCATCCATGATTAAGTACCGTTTTCACATAGTCTTGCCCTTTTTTTCATCATTAAAGGAGAGCCTGGTCATTGAATATGGTCATCGGTCCATCAACCTAAGAAATTTTAAATTTTTGCATCCATGAACGCAGCATCATACTTTAATCGCGTGAAAATAATCTTCTTCTTGTTGTCTATTTTCTTCTTCTCCATTCGAAACAGTAATTTGTATAAGGTGCTGTGGAGAAAAAATCACTTCTTTTTGCCCTCTAATACATAGATATAGATACGTCATGTTTTATCTTCACTAAATTCCTGTCGGTTGTCTGGACCTTTTCGCTAAACAATACTTGGGACGATATTGCAAAGTAAAAACAGTAGTAAACGGAGTTTCTTAGCAACAAAAAAAAGTTTTATTGGTTTTTCTTTCTTTTTTTTGCATTTTATTCTGTACAATGATTAATGATTAGAAGGCAAAAAAAACTGCAGTTGGCAAAAAAACTGACCGTCTCAGTATGGCTTTCATTTCTGTATGCTTCCACTCTTTGAACTGAAACCACATAATGCTAAATTCACCCTATCCGTTAACTTTCAGTTGCATAAAGTTCTTTTTAAGCTTGCTTATAGCTGCTTTTTAAATACATAACACAGTTAACGCCATTACACAGAATTCAAAAACTACTGTTTGAAATCAGACTGCTCCATAAAATTATACAGTCTTTTCTGGTGGCTGTCCGCATTTCCCAACAAGAGGACAGCAATCTCAATGAAAACTGAAGTTGTTTGACAATTTCAATTAAGAAATATTATGCAGCTGGCATCAAATTTCTGAGACTTTCAAAGTACTTTTGCTTACATAACTAGCGGGATCACTATAGCTCGTTTAGTTACTTATTGCAGTGCTACTCAAAAGACTGCTGAGTAACACTTACTTAATAGCTTTAGAGCAGCGCTATTGGCACCCTATCCTCTAACCCCTGTTTTAGTTTGTTGATCATTCAGAGGATCAAACTACGAGTTTCTAGAAACCCTTATTTTATGATAATAAGAAATTCAAGTGAAAAAAACAAAAAATACAATTTTTTTCTCGTTTGGAAACCAGTAATCAGATATTCATCTTTAGTCTGATTGTTCCATTTTTCTGCTTTATTGCCACATAAGTATTATGATCAATTTGCTTTCTGAAATTATTTTTTTCTTCAGTACTAAAAACTTAAAATTTGTTTCTTAAGAAGGTCAAAATGAACTGGACAAAATAATTTGATTTAACGCTATGCAACGAGTTCTGTTCGAACGGTAATATTATACGGTTAACTACTTTTTTCGCCCATCTCTTAACAAGCACACTCGTATGCTCATTACAAAACCAAGTTTTTTCTTTCTTTGTACTTTTGAAACGAAAGAAACGATATATTGAACTGTGAAGTAGTAAACCTTCTGTCGATGTGGAAAAGTCGCCAACAGATTCTAAATCTATAACAAAAAATACCTGTTCTTGGCCGTGTTAGTAATTGATTGCCAAAGCTTTTGGACAACAAAATAAGTCAGATGAATGCCTGCTGGAAAGTTAAGGAGAGGTCGAACGAAATAATGCTCGAAATAGTTTTCGGTTGGTTCAAGTGATGCTTTTTGATTGACTTAGAGGTTCATCAATTTTTTGTTAGTATACCTAACACTTTAGTTTAATTATGTATACTAACATCGTTATTAGCCATAGTTTCGACAGTGTGGTTGATAAATTTACCAGTCGTCTGCAGTATTAATAGCTTTGAAGTGTAAAGTTTTTGCACAGTTATTTGAAAACTAATTCTCTCTTCAAAAATGTGTATTCGAATCTACATTTCTGTTCTCCTTCTTACTCCTCCGCCTTTTACTGTCTAATAAATGTATAGAAAAAATTGATAGCAGACGTATGATTTATGACTGTATAACGATAAATTATAAAACAGTAGGTAAAATACAGGTAATATATAGTTTAGAAGAAGCATTTGCTCTTTTCCTTCTTTTCTCAAAATGTGCTGCAAAACTTAGTGCATAGGCAGATAAAATTAGTGTCCTTGATTTTTTGATTTTGTTCTTCAAATTAACTTTTTTAATAAGAAATGTAAAAATCATTTGATTGCTCTGATACAGTTCAACAAGATTTTTTTTCGGTTTCGCTAATTCTGGAGAATGAAAGAGTACTGAATTCCATAAGCCTATTTTTACAAATTTTCGATGAATCAGAAACATTGCAGAAGTTTTGCTGTTGAAGACATATGGTCACAAAAAGAGTAGCTAATAAATGTCTTTGTTATTTCTTTCTTGTTCTTTTTTCCTTCCCTCTCTCCACCCTCTTTTTTTTCCTCATTCCATTTACCACACTTGATTTCTTCATTTTGGCAAAGTTCTTTCTCGATAAAGCGAAGAAAAAGAAAATAGGAAAAAACAGTTAGTAAACTTTTTATGGATATTCTTCAAATGTCAGTTTTTTCTGTTCTCAGAAGCGACGCTGAGTGTTCTTCTTTCGTTTCAATTAATGCTGGATTAACGACAAAGGGCAAGGAACATGTTTTTGTTGAAAAGACATAACGCGTGATTTTTTGATAGGTTTTAGATACATTTACCATAAATTTACATAATTGTAATGAAGTTGTAGTGGCTGATTACCTAACTGAAAAATAGCCGATGAAATACAGCCATCTGTTTTATCAACCTTTTTCATCGCCAGAAAAACGAAAAGCTTTTACTGTGTCAGTGAACCCTGAAATGAACGAAACCAATCAGTTCTGATTAATGTAGCGTTATAAGTGTTATATAAGGTTTTTAAAATTTTTAGAACTCAAATGGTCATCTTTTACATAGATTGTGTCAAGTATCTTTTCTCTACGCACAATACTTTTGTAAATCTGGTCAATTAATCGCACTGCTCTTCACTGTCTTGAATAAAAGCTTCTCAGACAAATTAAAGAGCCAAAAAAAATTTGATTTTAAAACAGGTTCTTCGCATTTTGGCTGTTGATTCTTTTTTGTACATACATATTTGTTGTTCTAAAAATTTCAAAAAATACAAAATTGACAGAAATTTTACAGCTGTTAAAGTAAGCTGAATTTTTTATAAATAATTCTAGTACTTTGTATGATACAAAACTGACTAAGTTTTAGTTTACAAGAAGAAAAAAAAAATCAGTTCAGCACTTTTATAGAAACCTAAATAGAGTGCTTACAAGAAGCCAAAAGTGTAAAAAAAGTGTTTTGATCGGTAAAAAAATTGCAAATCCTTGCCTGTTACTTTTTGCTCCTGCAGTCTTTTCATTGTTGGCAACAGCTATAAACAGCCATTTTTAAAATTGACTAACAACTACATTAGGCAGTAATATGTTAGGTATTTGAAAGAATAACTTGAACAATACTTCTCTTCGAAAACGAACTAATTTAATAGACAAGCTTTATTTTGGCTTCAGTTTCTTGAAGCGATTTAATCACCACTCAAATATATAGCGTCGACTGGACAAATTTGAAGCTATACCTCAGTTATTTCTGTAAATTTTGCTTTTTTAAAGTCATTTATCCGTTTTTTAGGCTTGAATATCAACAGGTCGAAAACTAAAATTTAGCAACAGTTTTGCTTTCCTCTACCGCAGATCAAGACTGATGGATCGACAGGAGCCTATAATAGCAGTGTTGTTGTGATAAATGAGACAAGAGTAGTTGTAAAAAGTCTGAACTTAACACAAAGAATTTTTGTCAAGTAAACGATTAAACACCTAAATAGTTTAAAAGTTTCATTTCCTCCTTCTTAAAATTTATTTTTTTATTGTAGTCAGTTGAAAAAGTAAAGATCAAATTGGATTATGCAACTGTTTTTTGCAGGATGCTTAAGTTCTCCTTACTAGCAAGAAATGCCTTAAAAATTGTGCTGAGCACGCAAGAAATTCTAAATTAACACTTTGACATGGGATTACGAAGATATACAAATAAAACAAATACTTAGAGTAAACGAGGGCACTGAAAGAAATACATGCTGTTTAGCTCACAAGTAAGCTACTTACTGCCTTGTACAAGCTGTGTGAGTATCCCGTCATAAATTCTTTCGCAAGTCATATCAAAATGATCAGAGGTTCGTCAAATGCTTGTCCTTTTTTAGTTATGTCTTTATTTCTAGGTTACGCCCGAGAGAACTGGACTGCCTTTGAAAACCTTCTTCACTTTGTTGAACCATGACTAGTCCGGTGTCTACGAACGATTTGTTTAGTGACGTCGTCTATGACTACCAACAATAACAGCGATTTCTGCAGTCAGAAAGCATATGATGACTGACTAGTGATATATGAGTGTGTATGTTTTTTTTCTGTTATTTTACGTGAATCAATGGTGATTATCAGTTTTAGCGTATTAATTTTTTGAGATAAGATGTTTAGGACGTAAAGCAAGTAAAAGAACTGTTGTTTTGCCAATAGTTTTTGACAGCTGATTGAGTGACTTGATGGATCTTCGTGGTACCGATAAATATTTAATTATTTTTTGCGTATACTAAGTAAAACCTACTCATAACAAGTTTTAAGCAGCATCTGCTGACACTGTTCTGCAGAGTCTGATCTGGCAAAAAACTGCGCTGAAGATTCTTGTATTATGGAACCTTTCAGCATATATTAGGTTCAACCGAACGGCTTGATCTATCTGTTACTGTTTCAATATACGTTATAAATTTAGTGCATAAATTGTGCAACAGCCTTTCTGCTTGGAAAGCGAGATTGAATCTAACTGAAGTTTCAATTAATAGGCAATAATGTAATGTCGATCGCAACACTACTAACGTTAATACCTTTTTTTAAATCTTTAAATTTTATTTTTTATTGAAGTTTCTTCAATTTTGTGCCTACTTTTCAGTTCAGACAATTTCTGGAACTTTTCTTGCTGTTTTTCTACGGTTAAGACGAAATGATATTTGCAGAAGTTTCTGCTGTAAAACCATTACGTAAAGCAGTCTACACAGCAAAGTTGTGTAAAACAGACAGGCAAGAAAAAAAAAACAACTCTGCATATTGTTCACAATTTTTTTTTTTTTTTTTTT
>UXUI01009311.1:0-10132 GCA_900576705.1 Enterobius vermicularis
TCATTTACCAAGAGTTTGAAGTGCCGGTTCAAGTTTGAAAGTAATCTTTTTGGCAACGTCTTCCCTAGCTTTTATTGCTTGTTCGCCTATTTGTTTAAAAGCGTCATGGCTCACATCCATCGAAATCACTTGACCGTCAGAAGGCAGTGCCAAAGACCAGGCAACAGCAGATGCACCAGTAAACGTACCTAAAATCAGTGGAAAACAAATTAAACTTAATTGGGATGAAAAAACTTTTGTTTAAATGCTCGCAAAATTAGATAAATGGTATAAAAGTTTAAACTAAAATCAACTGGCTGCTTACCTATGTCAAGTGCTTTTTTTGCCCTGATCAGCCTTATCATATTCTGCCCCAGTTGATGGACTTCAGGAGCACCTATCATTTTGCCATGCGGATGATTTTTTAATGTATCATCGGAAATCTTTTTCAGAAGAGGGTCTTGTTTTACAGATATCTTCAAAAAAAAAAAAAGAAGAGTTGAATTATTTGCTAATACTACTAACTTTCTTTCAGTATGTTTTGAATACTATAACCAACTACCGTCATACAGCGAACAAAACGGTAAGAAAGATAAGGTTTTAAACCTACCTGAGTACAGTAGTTTGCTACAGGATCATTTTTATGTAGAGTCTTCTCTGGTCCCGGCATGGCAAATTCTGAAACCATTTTACTGTACGTTACAGAGAACTAACAGTGCAAAAATTTTAATCTGAAGAGTTTTCAGCCAAAATATAAACTGCAATTATTGGATAGAATTGATCAACACATTGAAATCTAGTTTTACTGCCATATGTATTAAATATCTGTAAAAAATTTTAAGCCAGTAATTGCGATCAAATCATCAAAAAAACGAATGCTCCGTGTAATTTTTTAAACTCAATTTGTGACTGCAAAACACTCCAATTATCATCTTTTGTTAATTGAACTACACCCAAACTAGACAAGAATTAAATCTTTTAAAGATTTTGAATTTTCAAAAACAATTGTGTAACCCTTCTGGAAAAGAATTTTTATTTACAGTAATATGATATTTAATACTTCCTGGGGCTTCTTTTCAAAAGACTGTTTATCTCAATTTCCGTTATCAACCAAGAAGTTGTATGAAATATATAAAAAGTAATAACAGTAATAATAATAATAATAATTTAAATATTATTATTTGTTTATATTAATAATAACAACACTAAAAATAACAAAAATAATTAGTCATCAACAGAGCGAACTAATTGGTTAAGACTACTGGAAACTAACGTACGCCTTCAAAGTTTTAAAACAAAAATTGAAGTCTGATTGCAGATGTGATAAACTTACGATCAAGGAATCTATTCTCGACTGATCAATTTTTTTAGCTGTTTTTTACTGTATATTGTTCAGGTATTTAAAACTGAAGTAAAAAAGGTAAAATAATGGTCAAATTATGTGTTGGAAAACTTATTTAACGCCATCAAATAGGTAAGATAGAAGTTGAAAGTGATAATGGAAGAGGTGTACGACAAAAATAAGACTCGGTCTCAAGTAAGCAGTAAGAAAATATTGACAACGTGCCAAAAAGACAAGTCTTTTAATGAACCATACATTGAAAGTTCAGGTGAAAAACACTATGTAAACTTTTAAAACTGGAAAATGTCAAGGTATTTGACGAATAATTCTTATTAGCAAGTGCATTAAAAGTTTTTTGCGCAGGATACTTAATTGGGTAACTTTTGGAAACAGTTTTCTTTGTTTTAAGCAGTAAAAAAGTAAAAAGCAAAAAATTAAAACAAAAATCTTTTTTTTTTTTTTTGAACAGTTTCAATTGAAAAAAGTTTATGTGACTACATAAGAGCGATCTATACATATTCTTTTAGAAATCGATTAACAGCAAAAGTACATTAAAGTACAAAAAAAGATCAAAAATCGTAAACGAAGTAATAGAAAGTGTCAACAACAGTTGGAAAAACAATAAAGATTCAAAATACATAACTATAAACATGAAAAACAAATTTTTCAAAAATATAAAATACCAATGTAACTTAGAAATCCTGTTGTGTATTCAGTTTGAATTGAGAAAAAAACTGCAATAGAAAAACCCCGTGAAATAACTCGTTCGAGTGATTAATTTTGGCCAAATAACTTCACTGACTAGAGATCAAAGTTCGACTTTTTAACTTGCCAGTTACTTGTTGCTCAGTTTCAACGATTAAACGAAAAATGAATGCTCGTAAAAAATTTTACTCGTGAAGTAAATTAGGACGATTTAGAGAACACACAAAAGCATCGTAAGGTTTCCAGTTAAATGTGCTATTGTTCAGCTATGAATTCGCTCTGGCTAAATAAAACTAATCCTTGGCGAATTTGGCAGATTTCAATGTGAACCAGAAGTTTTGAGAGAAAGTTGTCCGGTCCTACATTATTGTGTCCTAGAACTTCATTCACTCGGCTATTCCTGAGTTTCAGGCATTCAAATACTTAGACTTTACAGTTCTCGGCGCGCGAAGCATTCTCGAGCATTAAATAATCTCTTTGAAAAAATTACTCTTTTGTTGCGATTCTTTTGCGATCTGTAGAATGAGAAATACCAGTCTTTGCATGTGGTAGTTATTAAACGGTAATAGCTATATAAGTAGATTACAGAATTCCTGAACAGAGGATTAGTAACTCAGAATAACTGACAAATTTTTTTGCCCCTAAATTGGCTTTTTTACTCGCTGTGTTTTTCAAATGTTTCAGTTCTGTTTGATTCAACATACCCTGCAGATTTATTTGCAACGTGCACAAGTATTCGTTGCCTGCCTATGCCAACAACGTTCAAAGCGTCTCGTAACTTTCAGATAGTAAAAAAACTTTCTGCTCTTAATTCCAGATAACAAATACCTCCCTTAAAGTACCTTGTAAAAATACTAAAAAATAAAAAATCGAGAACAAAAAAGAGGCAATTTTGTGTTATGAAACAACTGAGTTCAAACCTTTATGCAGCTCATTGTAATTGCTCAATAATTAATAGATACCAGAAAGTACTTAAGTTTGAATAAATTTATACTACTTAAGTATGCTCACATCTAAACATGATTTTTTTTTTTTTGCCTGCAACTTTTCCGCAATTTTCGTCTGTCGATTTTTTTTAAATCCTCTGAATTCGCTTAGCGCAGGTTTTGGAATTAAGTAAATATCCCCTTCACTTTTAAGAATCCTGACTACTAATGGGCCTTTGTTTCTGAAATGTCTTTGCAGGCTTATATTAGTCAGCCGTCTTGCCATAGTACTTTCGAAATCTTTTTTAACCCGCCTTACTCCATTTGTCGATTAAAGAGGAGATTTCGAAGTGCTTTAAAAGGCAATCCACGGTAAGCCAGCCACCGTAACAGCGGTTAGCCAGTGGTAGCATTTATTGTCGGTTGCGAGAGAAGAGTTATGAACGTTCAAAATGATTGCTAAATTGTTTGAATATCCCAGTTACTTTCGAATCTTTCTAGACCAATGCTTAAAACATCGACCTTTTTCTTAGAAACAGATACCCATGAAGACGTGTTAAATGCGAAACCAAGGACGTCGTAAAGTCATTGGTAGCCACGTCTTCCGTGATGCAACGCATGCAACTTCACGTTCACTTCGTTCTCAATTAGGATCCTGCGCTTGTTCAACTTTTTAGAACAGTGGATCTGAAAACTTATTATTTCCTTAAACTCAATTACTTCTAAATTTTATTTTCTATTTCCCTTCACACCTTCTTTCTCGCTTCCTTGTAACCCTCCTTTGCCATCATCAACCTGCCAGGAATTTGAATCAAAGGCGGCTTCTAAATTCTATTTCTGCAAACCTGAATGAGACATTGTGCGACTCTTCTGGCAGCACTTTATGAAAAGACCGACAAGACCTGTTTGACACTAACTCGTAAGACTATTTTTGAAATGGCAATTGCATGTTTTCAAATCTTCTAAATCCTTAGGCTTCAAGCAGGATTTCGGGAAATTTGAATAGAATCACTTGCCACTTACCGTGCTGCAGCCGGTTTCAATTGTGTACCACGCCACACACAAAAACCAAGTTAATCAAAATAAACGAAACTGCGAAACACTAACGTATAATGGCAAATTAACATTCATTTCACCAGCAAGTACAAACCATTATTGACGATATCTAGTTACCATCCCTGTACCAGTCTTTTATTTCGACGCATCAAAGTGCACTTCATAGGGAGCTCAAAAAGTACCGGGTAATCCCGACCATCATTCAACTGTCTCCAAGCACAGAACTGACGAATTCAGGTAGCTGGGTACTTGGAAGTGTTATTGGCGTCTCTCCAGATGCAGATTTTCTTTTTTTGCGCGACAACCAGGTCGGTGAAGGGAAATTAAATTTGAGTAAATCCAACTGGTATCAAATTTGAAGCGATTGCTGCTTACAGCCAAATATATATTGGTGACACTTTGTGAAGTTTTTGTTATCAATTTTCGATTTTAATGCCTCTGAGGCCAATTGTTGTAATTGAGATTTGAGTAGTTTTGGTAACCTGTGGCAATTTGTTGAAGTTTTTTACGTTAGAGCAAAACAAAGACGGTGTTCTGCTGAGACTACAGCCGCAATAGTTATTTTGTTCTCTATTTTTCTTGCATAGTGTATAAATGAGCTGAGTCAGCTGAAACATATTTATGTGTAAATTGTTGATACTTGGAAATTGTATATTGGCTCTGCTTATTGGACGAATGCTTGACGCATCTGTACAAACCGCATTATTCACTGTGGAGTTTTTTTTTGGTATCCGATCATTTTTTCAGATATATTCCAGTCTAACCTCTCAACCTTCAGCTACTCTTATCATCTCCCAAACCGTCTGGTATCTGATTACTGTGTTGCAGCTTCTGTTGATATATCTTGTTAAAGAATGGCGGGATGTCTGCACGTTGTAATGGCAGAACACTGATGCATAAATTTACGTTTAGATTTAATAATAATGAAATTTGTTTTTTCCGATTAGGATGATATCAGAGGTTTAGAGCCAACAATGAGTTTTCGGGAAGCCTATATACCCGGTGGATTTCGTCCCACTCGACGCGTTCGGAGCGTTTCACTTACCAGGTGTTATCTTTTTTCTAACTTGCTTTACTTATTTAAAAAAACCACGAAGAGCTTTTATTTGTTTTTTTCAAGTCTTGATGAAAACGAGGACCCTGTAACTGGCCTTGAAAGAGTGGCGTCTTACTCCAGCATCGATGCTGAAGAAAGACGGCAACGAAGGTTACAGCAGGAACAGAGGTTGGCACAACGTGAAGAAGCCAGAAGGAAACAGGAAGAGGAAGTCGCTCTTTCAGCTCGTTATGAGAGTCTCGACTATGAGATTGTTGAAAATCAATTGTACAGGTCGGAGGAAAAGGATCCCAACCATCAGGTGCAAATTTTTTGGTTTCCAAAAGTGTAATTTGCCGTACAGATCTCAATAGTCCAGTTACGATTATTAATATCTTCATGAAGTCTATCTCAAAAGACCAATAATTTTTTTTTAAATCAATTTTTTTAGCAGATACTCTTTCGGCAGTCGGTCAATCGTTGGGCTGTGTGTTTCTTCATTGGCGTCGTTACTGGCGCAGTTGCAGCTTTTATCGATATTTTGATTTATTATAGTGGCCGAGTGAAGTTTCATTACATCATTAGTAACTGTGAGTTCTTCACAACTGAGAATGATTATCAGTGGGTCTTTTTTATTGGGGTTACTTATATAGGTTTCCTTCTTTCTTCTGGAATGCCAGAAACCTTAGACAGTTAGATTTAGTGCTAAAACTGTGTGAAAAACAGCTTGACAACGGTGGTGGTTGTGTTTGGATGGTTGAGCTAGCATGGATCAGCTACAACTGTTTTCTCGTTTCAATTTCGGCCTGTTTAGTTCTTTTCGTTGCTCCAGTTGCTGCTGCGTCAGGTATTATTTCTTCTGCTCATAAGCTAGCAGATGAGTTTTGGCTATTAAGTTTAGAAAAGTGTTTACTCAAATATCTGTATAAATCTCAGGAATTCCACAAGTGAAGTGCTTTTTAAACGGTGTCCAAATTCCCGGCGTCGTTCGGCTGAAAACTTTAATAGTCAAAGCGATAGGTGTAGCTTGTTCAGTGGGAGGAGGACTTAGCGCTGGAAAGGTTCAAATGCTTATATTTGGTGTCTTTGTTTGGTATGGTATTTTAAAATCTCAATTTTCAATGTTAACGCTCAATAGCGCTCACTCACTTGGTACTATAGGAAGGTCCTATGATACATTCTGGTGCTGTAGTCGCTGCAGGTATATCTCAAGGACGTTGCATTTCCTTGCCACTAGATTTCCACGTGTTTGAGCAGTTTCGCAATGATAGGTAAAAGTTTTTAAATAACTTTTTGTACTGAGCAGCATTTACTTTTAAAACTTTCCCGTAATGACTCATTTTCAGTAGTTTACATGATTTAAAAATTTTTATATTTTTCTGCAGGCTTTTTTAAAAGCTAGGGGTGTCCGGAAGGTATTAATGCTATAACATATTTTCTCATATATGATTTTTTTCGCTATTTTGCTTCTTTTTCGTAACTTTGTTCTGTATGCCCTATTCTTTCCACATTTACAGCTTCTTCATCTTGATCTCTTATTGTTTTGCATTAAGTGCTGAAGCAACTGTAATCTTATATGATTATTTTAAGAGCTTTCTACGGCCATTTTTTGAGAGTAAGGCGGGTGTAGGAAATTTTATCTTTCGGTTGCATTGGGTTTTATTTCTAGAGAGAAACGTGACTTTGTAAGTGCCGGAGCCGCCGCTGGAGTTGCTGCTGCGTTTGGCGCCCCAATAGGAGGAGTCCTGTTTAGCTTGGAAGAAGGTGCAAGTTTTTGGAATCAGAACTTAACATGGCGCATGGTATGTAAATCATTTTTTTACCTTTTTACATTACTGTTGGTTAGTACTTTTTTATAGTTTTTCTAGAATTTTCTGGAAATTACACTAGTTATTTTTTGATTGGTGATGTCCGGCTGAAGTAGTGCGTTTTAAAGAAAATGTTTTAGTTTTTTGCGGCGATGATTTCGTCGTTTACTGTTAATCTTATCCTAAGTGTATTTTACGGTGTCAGTGGCTTTTTGTCGTGGACGGGTCTTGCGAACTTTGGTGTTTTTGAGGTATAGTATGCTGAATTTAGATTTTTCAGTGACACTGCATGTAACAGATATTTTGTGGATAGCACAGTCATAATTGCTTTATAACTTTTTATTTAAAATCCATTTTTATCCCTTGTTTAAAAATATAGACAAAAGGCATCTGTTTAGAATATTGAATACAACATTTGGGAAATCCCGATTTTTCTCTTTATTGGCGTAATGGGTGGGCTCCTGGGATCGTTCTTCAACTTGTTAAGCGTGCGTTTGATGAAATTTAGGCAGAAGTAAGTGTCTGTACTTCATTGTTTGGTAGTTTGTTTATAGTTGCAGGCCTTGCTTTTGTTTATTTTGTTTTATTTTGAAAAGCTGAGGTAAGCACATATCTCGCGAGTAGTGTTAGTCTAATAAGAGACAAAATTTTGTTTGCTGGGTGTAGCGGGTTGAAGAACTCGAGAAAATCCGGAAGATGCAATTGTTTATCTTTTTGGGAGAAATGTTTTTTTTTGTTCAGTTTTTTGTAGTTGGTAAGTGGACACAACTTCTCTTTCAATTTTGACTTCTGAAACGACTGTTCTCACAGGTATGTCACCACTCCTCGACAGAGGCTGTTCGAATGTCTCTTGGTTGCTGCAGTATCTGCTTTCACCGGTTTTTTGACCCTTTTTGTAGTTGATGACTGTCGGGCAATTGGTGTTAATCCAGAACTGACAGAACTTAACAAGGTTTTTATATTTTTTTCATTAACTACATTTTCGATTTTAAATTTTTTTGGACTTCCAACTTATCATTTAGTTGTGGTGCCGGAAGGGAGAGTATAGTGCAGTTGCTAACTTGTTCTTTCAAAGTCCTGAGGAGAGCGTGAAAAGTTTGTTCCATAGTCCAATTAGTCAGTTTTTGCTTAGTTTATTTATTATTGACATAAATTGTATTATTTTTTGCAAGGAGTAGAAATAGTCTGTTCATTGAAACTTTACAATTATTTTTTAGCCACTTAGTTTCGACTTATTATGAATCTTGTCAATTTTTTTCAGATTCTTTCAGAGCGTCTACATTATTTATTTTCGCTATTGAATATTTCATTCTGACTCTCTGGACGTATGGCTTGTCGGTTCCCAGTGGTATATTTATTCCCTCAATTCTCACTGGTGCAGCATGGGGACGTCTTGTAGGTATAGGGGTTGAGTCTCTGTTCCCAAATGTGGTATGTTTAGGTCATACATTCTTTCTCTCCTCAACTTTATCATTATTGCCCCTCTGTCCTGGTTATTTTTAAGGCTAAATTTTAAACAGTAATATGAGGTATCTTGTTTCTACCCAACGCATTGTATTTCTAGACAGGAGTTGATCCTGGGAAATATGCGTTGGCTGGTGCAGCTGCTCAGCTCGGTGGCATTGTGAGAATGACTTTAAGTTTGACAGCAATCATTATGGAAGCAACGAAAGATATCACTTTTGGATTACCTCTCATGCTTGTTTTAATGATTTCAAAATGGGTAGGAGATATTTTTAATAAAGTAAGTACTTGAGTGATATCGTTTGCTTTTTCTCGTTTAATCACATATGCGGGAGTGGGTATAAAAGTTGTGCAATATCAGGATGGAAGCAGCTTTTTTTTTTTTGTACAGAACCTGTAGTTAACAGCCGTCTTGATTGCAGGGTCTTTACGATTCTCAGATCGAATTAGCTGAAGTGCCGTTCCTGGGATGGAACCCTCCGAAACTATCGCGAAACATTCTCGCAGAGTAATAGTTATAAATTTCACTGAGGGCATACAGTTGGAATGCAGGCAAAATCAGTGTTTATTATTTGAATTTCATAGTCTGAAGTGTCGAACTTAATAGTCTGGGGGTACTAGATTTTGACTGAAGGAGAAAATTGGTCAGCTATATGTTTGCCACAGTAAACGAATTGATAACGATTTACACAGCTTCAGAAGGTGTTGAACATTTGAAGGCAGCCTATTATTTTTTTTTATTTGCTAATGAAAGTTAAAGCTTTGGTTAACTCCTGCCCATATGGCATCAATTCTTTTTCTGGTTTGTGCGGAGATGTTTGTAAAATTCAGAGGGAGGGAGGAGAGCGATCTATTGTAGCGACATTTCTATTCAAAAAAAAAAAATGCAGAGGGGGTAGCCAAAAAGGGTTTGGAAATATTGTTTTTTTACGCGGCAGCAAGGTGAAGTGAGACTATTACGGTCTTGGATACTCTATAAGTAGAACGGGAGTTTCTAGAGCAGATAGATGAAGTCTGAATGATTTTAGGATCTTAATGAGTTATAAATATTTGACAGCTTTGTAATTTTTAATAAAACAGTACGTTACAGGTGGCAACTCGATGAAGCCTTCCTTTTTTGCTGTTTTAAAAGTGGCTTTTATAATCTCTTGAAACATAGCCCGTGGGATTAAGAACACTGGGCGGGATTTTGTGGCGTTTTCCCAATGGCTGCCTTAAAAAATTTTGGGGTCTTGGCTAGAATCTGTCTTTTTATGAAAATACTGTTTTACTTTTTAAAGCAGTTTTTGATTCTTACAAGTAGTTTTCGAAAGCAAGTTGCTCTCTCTGACAACAGTGGGATCACCGGGGCCTTGTAAGTTTACCGTGAGAGGAGTTGTCCTGCAGTCAACTATAAAGTTAGCGCGCCTAACTAAGTCGAAACATTGAAGTTGTTGTAATTTGCTGTTCGATGTTCAAACCGTCGAAAAAATATTGCCTTGGAATGGGGAGGCCGGACTGTGACTTTTTAAAAGCAGTAGTGGGGGAATTAAGAACAATAACTTGTTTCACACTACTCATTTTTTTTGAAGTTATATCCGTTTTCAGGCAGGTGATGCGCAAAGACGTTGTAGCTATGGAACCGCTTGAACGTGTCAGTAGAATTCTCGAAATTCTCCGAACAACCCAACACCATGGTTTCCCAGTCGTTGATCAGATTAATCCGTCAAAGGGCAATAACCACCTTCCTGATTACGGGCACATTAAAGGGCTCATTCTGCGGTCGCAATTAATTACTTTGCTTCAAAACAGAGTAATCTATTTTTTTTTTTTTTTT